>CM060336.1:39419216-39426716 GCA_030674155.1 Stramonita haemastoma
CCCCCCCCCCCCCCCCCCCCCCCCCCCCCCCCCCACTCTCTCTCTCTCTCTCTCTCTCTCTCTCTCTCTCTCTGTGGCTTATGTCTACAGGTTCCACTACCCTTCCCCCTCAGTCGCTGCCTGGGCTGGCATTGCCAACGCCAGTCACCCGAGCATTCAATGTCCCCAGAGTTGTCCCCCTGTCATCCGGGACCTCTACTGTCTCCCTGACACACAGGTCAGGCTCTGTTTGCTTATGTACATGTTACTTTCTTTGAGTTTTTCTTCCTTTCTTTTTTGTTGTTGTTTTTTTGTAAATAATTTTTTCTTTGTTTCAGCGTTTTTCTTTAAGAGTGAGGGGGAGGAGAGAGAGAGAGAGAGAGAGAGAGAGAGAGAGAGAGAGAGAGAGAGAGAGAGAGAGAGAGAGAGGAGAGAGAGAGAGAGAGAGGAGAGAGAGAGGAGGGGAGGTTGGCTATATTTTGCTTTGTTTTTAGTTTCATTTTGCCAAAACCTCTCTCTCTCTTCTAGATCGTGTATCAGTTAATAAACCTCTCTCTCTCTCTCTCTCTCTCTCTCTCTCTCTCTCTCTCTCTCTCTCTCTCTCTCAAACACCTATTTGAAAGAGAAAAAAACAACCTATAACAAGAGTCTCTTGGATGTGATAGTTTCAATTAACCCACAGGTGTAGTTTTCGAAATGTCTAAAAACAGCTTTATTTAGAAAGTAACCACGAAACAATGTCTGTTGGTAGGTGGTTTCAACATTTTTTCTGTTTGTATCAATGAACTAAATTGGATACCTTTACTGGGACTATAGTATAATCTACAACAATATCTGTTGACATGTGATTTCAATTTTATTATTTTCTGTTTGTATCAATGAACTAAATCGTATACCTTTGCTGGAACTATAATATTTATAATCTACAACATGTCACTCAACTCAGTCACAAACCCACTGAACAAAAACCCAAAGCTTCTGGTCCATCATTCTTTCCTACTCATCCTTCTGTTTTAGTGTCTTAACTTTTTCTCCATCCTTTCCTTCCTTCCTTTGTGTTTCCACTTCGCTTCATCCTGTTTTCTAGGATTATTCTGTTCCTCCCTTCTCCTCCAGAACTCAGAATCGTGTCTAACTCTCAACATCTTCCGCCCGGCTTACAATCTCCCGTCAGACCAAGCGTTTCCGGTCATGGTCTTCATCCACGGCGGAGGTTTTCAGTCAGGAAGCGGTGGTGCGCCCCTATACACGGGGGACTACTTGGCCCGGGTCGGCGGAGTGATTCTGGTCACCATTAACTACCGACTGGGTAGGTGATCGTGCTGCTGGTCCGCCATGGTCTGGTTTTATTTTATTTTATTTTGTTTTGTTTTGTTTTGTTTTGTTTTGTTTTATGTCACAGCAAATTTCACTGCGTGAAATTCGGGCTGCTCTATCCAGGGAGAGCGCATGGCTACAAGTGCAGCGCCTACCCATTATTTTTTTTCCTTTTTCCTGTCTGCAACTGTATTTGGTTTAGTCCTGGAGTGGTATCTTATATAGATCTAGATCCAATAACAAAAATGCGTAATCAAAATGGTTGGTTGGTTGATGCTACAGTCTCTAACTTGGACTCTAATGTAATATAATTAAACCTGTTCTGCTTTTTGGAAGAATACGACATTGAGTGTTGGTGGGAATGGACGACAAAACTGACAAAACCGCATGCAAACGGGGACTGGATGTAAAAAAAAAATGCATGCATGAGCGCTTATTCCATTATCTACGAAATAAATGGGGAAAAAATCCCCATATATCCAGATGCATCCACATACAAAAACACAAACAAACAAACATTCAAACACACGCACGCACGCACGCACGCACGCACGCACGCACGCACGCACGCACGCACGCACGCACGCACGCACACACACACACACACACACACACACACACACATGCGGGCGCAAAATGTAGAATTATACATAGGCCTACCTTTATCCATACAATAAGGGTGATTAGAATAAACATCAGGGAGAAATGTCACAGAAACTTTTGTTTTCAGTAGGTACTTAGTTAAGTAAGTAAACTAAATAACGTTCTTGTTTTCAGTAAATACCAAGCAACTTTTTCGGTAACTAAATAACGTTCTATTCTTGTTTTCGGTAGACATGTATTTCAAAGTAAAACTTTCTTGTTGGACTATACCTGTAAAAAAAAACAACTCTGAATGCCGTCATCTGTTACCAGGGGCCTTAGGGTTTTTGCCCATTTTCAACAGTTACGATGACGTCATCGGTAACTTCGGCTTCCGGGACCAGCAGGTGGCGCTGCGTTGGGTGAAGAAGAACATTGCCAAGTTTGATGGGGACCCCAACAAGGTAAAATCAATCAGTCAGTAATCAATCAATCAATAAACAACATGCTGGGCACTGGGCTTTGGCTCCCATTATATAGTAACTCAGCCGCCGCTGTAGTCTAGTGGTTAGGGCGTTGGACTCGTAATCTAAAGGTTGCGGGTTCGATCCCAGCTTTCGACTATGGCGCGCTGTACCCTTGGAAAAGGCACTTTTCGGCTATTTTCTCACCCCACCCAGGTGTAAAAGGGGTACCAACCTTGTGTTGGGGGTTAACCCTGCGATAGACTGGCGTCCTATCCAGGGGGGAGTCTATGACTCTCAGTCGCTTAACGCCACAGAAACCGGGATAAGCACCGGCCTGATGAGCCTTAGGCTCGGGACAGACTTTAACTTAACTTTTTATATAGTAACTCAGGCCAGGCCAAAAGCTGTGTCAGTTATGGACGTCAGCTGATTGCCAAGGCCTACACTAAAATGTTGTTATGCTGTAAAATGTTGTGTTGAG
The DNA here is from genome assembly GCA_030674155.1 of Stramonita haemastoma. Taxonomy (NCBI): domain Eukaryota; kingdom Metazoa; phylum Mollusca; class Gastropoda; order Neogastropoda; family Muricidae; genus Stramonita; species Stramonita haemastoma. The sequence goes on from CM060336.1 coordinate 39,422,043, forward strand.
ATTGCTTTCAGCCATGACAAGCTCTTAACATAACAACCTGCAATCTCCTTTAAAGGAAGAAAAAAAACATCCTCTGAAGTCGGAGTACGGCTGCCTATATGGCGAGGTACTCGAAAACAGCCATGCACACAAACTTCTCATTCAGTGTGCAGTTTCAATCTCACGGTGATTCCCAGGTGGGATGAGTGAGTCAGAGTGCACATCCTGGGTGACCCCGGAGTGTTAAGCTGGGAAATGTACAACAACAACAACGTAAATAAGTAAACAAATAAGGGATTCACAGAAGCAATAAATCAACCAATAAATGCACGCGCGAATAATTGAACGAATGAATAGATGTGGTGGGAAAGATAGAAAGAAGGACGAAAAGGAAGAAAGAAAGGGCGAATTTAGGAAGGAAAGGAAATGGGGGAAGGATAGGAGGAAAGAGAGCAAACAAGGAAGGAAAGGAAAGGAAGGGATTTTTTTTTAAGTGCGGGGGGGGGGGGGGGGGGGGGGGGAGTACGGAGGAGCCAAAAGGAGAAAGGAAAATAGAAAGAGGTAGAGGATGAGGATGAAGGAGAACTAAAAGGAAAATGATTTTTTTCTTTTCTCGGCTAAGGGTCCGAGGTTCACCAATGGTGAGATTTTTGCGTATGCGACCGTTTTTACCAGCCACTAGAGGTAGCTGTATTCCTACTTCGGAGAATGAATTAATTACTCAATCAATGATTTATCGAATTATCATTGCATGTAATGAGACAATTGACGCTTCTATCAACCTGTCACATTTGTTTCGAATATTTTTTTTTATATGTTTAAACCAAACACTGCACAAGGAGGTGGGGGGGAGGGGGGGGGAGTAGTCAGGTAGCCTTGTGCTTAGAGCGTTGTTCTGATGTCAAGGGGCCGCGCATTTCCCCCTGCAGTTAATATCAGTACTGACTCCAGTCCTCAGAAAATCCCTCCGATGAGACTATAGGCTATTGCACTATACTACACTACACTACACTACACTACACTACACTACACTACACTACACTACACCACAAGGTAATGCAGTGCAATGCAAATTAACACAATACAATAAAACACAACAACCCAATGCAATATGACGCAATACAACATCTTAGACTGACATAGTGGAAGATTTCAGGTGTGCTCTTAAGACTGGAATGAGTAAAGGAATCTAATCCCCGAGTATTCAAATGTTTCAGCTTAAAACAAAATGGCATCGATACTAACATCACCACTCTTTTTCATCCTCTCTCCTAGGTGACTTTGGTCGGGGAAGAAGCTGGCTGTCAGTCTGTCGGCCTTCACCTCACGTCCTTCAACTCTGACCCTTTGTTTCAAGCCGCCATCCTGCACAGCTGCCCCTTCACCATTCCCTTCCGCAGCAAAACAGAGTCCCACACCATGGCCGCCGATTTTGCCAAAGCGTTAGGCTGCCTGGAAAATGACGTCACCTGCTTGCGAGGCAAGTCTGTGGCGGCCATTCTTCAGGCTCAGAGAAAAGTGTCCGATGACGTCAGCTCCAGATCCACGTCCATGAGAGAGTTCCAGGTATGGGGGCCCACGGTGGACAAAAGCAATGTTTACTACACCACCTTGCTGGAGGAGCTAACCAAGGCCAACATGGTGAACGCCAAACCCATTATGATCGGTTACGTGTCTGATGAAGGAACCAGCGGCGTGTATCGCAAATTTCCTCTGCCGGTGTCCAACAATTATTTCGAACGACTGATACGGTCTGTTTTTCCGGACAAGTGGGGAGTGATAGCAGGCACGGCCCAAGCTCCCTACCATTCCAGCGTTTTAGCTGATGCGCGAACACAAATCGTTCGTTTCCTCAACGATTTCGTCTACATTTGCCCAGCCCACAACTTCGCCAATGAAGTCGAAAAAAAGCTTCCTCGGGAGATCGCCCAAGCTTTGGATGTACAAGTTTGACCCTAAGGTCATGTGGTCTCCGGGAGGCTCAGCCTGGCCCCCTGGTGGCGAAACGTACTGCCAGAAAGATGTCTGCCAAGGCCTTGACCTTCTGTATCTCTTCAACCCCTCCACCATCCCCAAAGCTCGGCGAGCGCGCAGTGCAGGGTTGACGCGAGCCATGATGCTGTACTGGACCAATTTCGTCAAGCACCACAATCCCAACGGACTCCAGGAGTCTTCCACGTCATCTCGCAGAGGTCAGGCGGCTCAGGGAAGCCTCCTCCTCAGCCGGGAAGTTGGCTTCGTCTCTCCCCTCCGGCCTGCCTCGGTAGGTCCTCCCCTCCCTGGCACTTTCCACCTTCCTCCCTCGCTGGACCGTCTTATGCATATGGCCAGCATCTCCCCCTACCCGGCTTTCTCCCCTCCCGTCCTTTATCCTCCTCCTCCTCCACAACCTCAGCAAGCTTTCGGCGTTCCCCTCGTGCTTCAGAGCTCGCTCAACAGAGGCGGGAACACTGTAGGCTCCATGCTAGCGCGGACTCGGCAGGCTTCCTCTGCCAGAACTGCGCCACGATTCGTCGTTTGGCCTTCTTACGTCACTCGGCACCCTGTGACGTCAGGTGATGTCAATGCTACTCTAGTGCTGACGCAACCTAAGATCCATGCTCAGTATTCCCCTTTCGATGAGGGGTGTGAATTTTGGGAGGGAATCGGCTTTCGTTAAACTTTTTTTGTTGGGCTCTTTTCAGATGGGGACCTCAATTTCTGCAGCGGTTTTTTTTGGTTATTTTGTTTGTTGATTATTTCCACGTTGTTGTGGTATGATTTTTATAAAAACGTTTATCATTTTTTTAATTCTTTTTTTTTTGGTTGTAACAGTACGCTTATCTAGAGTGTAAGGTTACTTTTCCATGGGTTGTAAGGAGATATTTTTATCATTATTATTATTATTATTGTTGCTGTTATGATTATCATTTTTATATCATCATTAATATCCCCAATGGCGAGACTAAAACAGCTGTTGTTGGTGGTTCAACTGTTGCCAACTTAAGTTCACCAATATTAACAGCAAAAAGCAAGCAAAAAAAGAGTAATAGTCCGTGTGGTTTGTTCTGTAAAGCTGGAAAATAGTGTCTATCTCACCTTCACACTAACAATTGAGCTTCAGATAAATTACCTGTTTTGTATATTATTATTATTAGCGGTCAAAATGGCCTTATAATTATTTTGGTAGGTCTGTAAGACTGGCATAGCTCTATCTCAGATTTGAACGCATCACATTTTCCTAAATGACGTCGAGTCACTCAAATATTACATCCGCAAAGTTTATGTGTTCTGTAATTTCTTTGGTGAGAATTAGTTTTGAATCAGATCAAATGTTTCTTTATACACTTAACGTAAGTCTTATGCTCTATATCTGCAGTACAGAAACCCTGCATTATGCCGTAAGGGATGTAAATAAAGTAATGCACTGTATATCTATTCAGTAGCTCTTAAAGAACAATATCTTTTTTTTCACTTTTTCGTTCCTTGGCTACAGGTCCAAGGTTTACCAATGGTGAGATTTAGGGTATGCCCACCATTAAGGTTGCCCTATGCCGACTTCAGGGATGATGATTAAACACCACACCAACACAGAATCAAACCTGATTCTTCAGTCAACTTGTGCTCTGTATGGATGTGAATCATCAAGATAGAGGTAGCAACTCTTGACATTTGTCTGTCAGTGTTCTTCGTCCACTGGAGTGTTGGTTGTTTTTATTTATTTATTTATTTTTAAGGAAAAAGAGTTTGTTAGTTAAAACCACGTAACACTGCACTGTACTTCTTCGTACTCGACTGCTCTGTGCTCTAATGTTAACATACTGTTTTGTATCTATTGTGCTGTACTATACTGTGTTTACAGGCGTTGTACTGTACACAGTACGATCCTAGACAGGACACTTTTGTACTGTATCGAAGTGTATAGTAGTCTCTTTTGCCATCGTGTACTTTGTGAACTGCCTTTTACCGGTACTGTACTTCATTGTACTTGTTATGTACATATTTCTACTGTGATCTACTCTACTCTACTCTACTCTACAGAGGCCTACACTTCTCTACTCTACTCTGTTCTGCTCTACTCTACAGAAACCTACACTTCTCTACTCTATTCTACTCTACAGAAGCCTACTCTACTCTACTCTACCCTACCCTACCCTACCCTACCCTTCTCTACTCTGCTCTACTCTACTCTACTCTACTGAATCAGTTTAATGAAAGGCAACAACCACAGCAATGTCACTGCAATAGTCTGAACTACCATTGTCTGACGAAATGCATTCGATGAAAAAAAATCTAACGGCAGTTCATCCACCCCACAGTCATGCAATCATGCTGATATCCTTCCCCAATACTCCCTTCTCCGCTGACGACAACATTCTTCAAAATAAGATAAGGAATGATTCAGCACTGCTGACAAGACAATGTCAGCTCCTATCCCATCTCCACCATCTGAAAATATCCCACACTGACCAGTGCCCCTGTGGCACAGGCCCACAAACCTTCTCCCATACCCTGCAGTCCTGTCCTCCTACCTTCAACACTCTGAGACACCAGACGTTACCAGTTGGATAGGTGACCAGTTCACCCAGCTGAAAATGTGAACCTGCCCTCTTTAGGGTCAGGGTGGGTAAAGCAGTGAGGGAGAGGAGATGGGCGCCGCCCTCAACATGCTGGCCTCTAGAGAAGCTGAGGTATCTGACGCCTTGCTCCCCTACG
>CM060336.1:39431716-39489216 GCA_030674155.1 Stramonita haemastoma
CTTGTCAAAAGGAATAAAGGTGAGAAATGACTGTTTAACGCGTGTGCTGTCCTTAAATGGATTTCTTGTCCTTGAATGGATTCAGACCCTCAACAGCGTGAACATGGTCAGAAAGTTACTTGGAATTGTTTCTGAACTACTGAGCACTTTGATTTTTTTTTAAAATATCACCATACATGAAAACATGATTTTAAAAAAAAGCAAGATGTGGCATAAATAAAAAAAAATCCAGACAAGACTGCGAACAGAAAGCGAGTGCTCCTAAACTTTCCCACGGTAAACCGTTTGACTCAAGACTCTAGAATACTTTAATGTCTCAACTAGAGAAATCATGAGTGGCATTTTAAAATCACAATTACACAGAATGCATTATCAAAACAATACAGACTAAGAAGTTACACATTATCTTAAAAGCCAACAGTACTCTATGTCATTCACACACACACACACACACACACACACACACACACACACACACACACACACACACACACACATACACACACGCACGCACGCATACACACACGCACGCACGCATGCAAGCACACACACACACACACACACACACACACACACACACACACACACACACACACACACACACACACACATACACAAACACACTCACACACACATACGCGCGCATGCACGCACATGCAAGCAATGGTTAACATGAAATTTTCAAACCCAGGGAGAAGTTCTTATCTGGATTGAGCCTGTCCACTTTAGGACAGTAGCCGCCGCTGTAGTCTAGTGGTTAGGGCGTTGGACTCGTAATCTAAAGGTTGCGGGTTCGATCCCAGCTTTCGGCTATGGCCTTGTGCTCTTGGAAAAGGCACTTTACAGCTATTTTCTCACCCCACCCAGGTGTAAAAGGGGTACCAACCTGTGTTGGGGGTTAACCCTGCGATAGACTGGCGTCCTATCCAGGGGGGAGTCTAAAACTCTCAGTCGCTTAACGCCAAGAAACCGGGAAAAGCATCGGCCTGATGAGCCTTAGGCTCGGGACAGACTCTAACTTAACTTTAACTCTAGGACAGTAACCCGACTTAACGACACAACCAACGTGGCCTATGCAAACTGCACCAAGCATAACCAGCGATGGTATCCCAAAAGACGGAGGGGAGGGGGGGGGGGTCAGCGGAGAGAGGGGGTAGGGGTGTCTGCCTCACTGTCCATGTCGTCACAGGACGAGTGAGAACAAAGCCTTTCGTCATGTGTCCGTAAGAGATGTCATTTGTCCATCAACGTCACTGGTGTCATTATTCACGTCACTTCTGTCTCCATACAGCGCTTGTCATTTATTCAACACTCCCCTTTTCGCTTTGTGGTCAAACCATAAGCACAGACATACAGACAACATATGCACGCACAGTGCGGCAAGCGTACTGATACCAATAATGCTTTAACTGTGTGACTACGTATGAAAACATGCCCGCTTACGAACAAGTGTTTTCGTGTACACATGGGTGCATGCACGCGCGCGAGCGCGCTTACACGCACGCACACACACACACACACACACACACACACACACACACACACACACACACACACACACACACACACACACACCACAGCCTGGCGTGTCCACACTCATGCACGTATGAACGCACACATGCCTACACACGTATCTGCATACACACTCGTGCACATGCGCGCTTGCGTGAAGCGCACATGTAAATTATGAAAGCACGCTGTATGTCTTTTTTTGTGGGGTGGGGTTTTTTTTTCCCAATTTGTTCCCTTAAATAGTCCAGGGTTTTTGGTGTGTGTGTGTGTGGGGGGGGGGGGGGGGGTCATGCATAAATCAGTGGTACACGGTGTCGATTACTCTTGAAGCTACCCCCAGCACAAAAGTTTGACCCTCAAATACTTACGTTCTCAATACACAAGAACACTTACGAAAATCAGAGGCAAACAAGCAGCTAGTACAGTACTATTTTTATGTAGGCTGACAACTCTTCGAAATACTATCAACAGTAAAATATGATAGTATTAAGAAGAAGAAGAAGAAGAACAAGAAGACGAAAATTTTAATGTTTAATTTTGTTTTCGATCCTCAGCCAGACTTCCAAGGTTTTTCACCAATGGTGAGATTTTACAAATACAACCGTTTTTACCCACCATTAAGGTAACTGCACTTCAACTCTGGGGGTGGTGTCTTAACATGACATCTGTGTGCATGCGGTTTGGGATTTGTTTTGTAGTGTGTGTGTGTGTGTGTGTGTGTGTGTGTGTGTGTGTGTGTGTGTGTGTGTGTGTGTGTGTGTGTGTGTGGTGTGTGCGTGTGTGTGTGTGTGTGTGTGTGTGTGTGTGTGTGTGAGTGTGTGTGTAAATTTTTTGTTTAGGTTGTTTTTTGTTGTTGTTGGCTTGTTTTTTTGTTGTTGTAGTTTTGTTGTTGTTTTTTGTGTGTGTTTGTTTTGTTTTTTGTTGTTGTTGTTTTGGTGTTTTGTTTTTTTTTTTGGGGGGGGAGTTAAATGATCATCAGTTTCTGCCCCCCACGAAATGGTTTACTCAAGAATGAACGAGCTTCTAACATGCCCTCGCACACACAACCTCTGTTTAAAGTCTCATTCGGAGGACTTTCGGGGGAGTGGAGTGGGTACCGATGTTAACTCCAGGGGAAAAATCCCCTCGAACGTGTGCCTCAGTGGTGGCTCGATCCCGGTCGTCTGATGACAAGGGCAACCTTTTTACAACCGAAGTAGGTCACTAAGTCACAGGGTCACCAAGTCACAGGGCCGCTAAGTCACAGGGTCACCAAGTCACAGGGCCGCTAAGTCACAGGGTCACCAAGTCACAGGGCCGCTAAGTCACAGGGCCGCCAAGTCACAGGGCCGCCAAGTCACAGGGCCGCCAAGTCACAGGGCCGCCAAGTCACAGGGGGTGTAAACACTCTGTGACTTACGGGCTTTGTGACTTAGTTGCCCTGTGACTTAGCGGCCCTGTGCGCTGGACTTGTAAACTAAAGGTTGCGGGTTCGATCCCAGCTGTCGGCTATGGCGTTGTGCCCTTGGAAAAGGCACTTTACGGCTATTTTCTCACCCCACCCAGGTGTAAAAGGGGTACCAACCTTGTGTTGGGGGTTAATCCTGCGATAGACTGGCGTCCTATCCAGGGGGGAGTCTATGACTCTCAGTCGCTTAACGCCACAGAAACCGGGATAAGCACCGGCCTGATGAGCCTTAGGCTCGGGACAGACTTTAACTTTAACTTTAGCGGCCCTGTGACTTAGCCGCGCTGTGACTTAGCGAGCACATCGTGTAAATGTGACTTGGCGACTCTGGCGACTTTGCGGCCCTGTGACTTACTGGACCCTCTGGCAATTTGCTATGATTTATATAACTTAGCGGCCCTGTGACTTAGCGGCCCTGTGACTTAGCGGCCCTGTGACTAGACGGCCCTGTGACTTAGCGGCCCTGTGACTAGACGGCCCTGTGACTTAGCGGCCCTGTGATTAGACGGCCCTGTGACTTAGCGGCCCTGTGACTAGACGGCCCTGTGACTTAGCGGCCCTGTGACTAGACGGCCCTGTGACTTGGTGAGCGGTCTCCTTAGCCACTAGGCTATCCCTATCTCTCTCCCTACTATTTCCCCCTTGAAAATGTTTTTTTTTTAATTCCTCCCAAACACAAGCAAACAAAATCGTGATATGAGTTGACAGCGTTTTGGCAGCTTCTCAAATAAAACAGCAGAAATACCATGAGTAGGCCTACAAACACTTTTTTGTTCTGAGGGACAGTGAAAAAACCCCACCTTAATCTACTAGATCTAGCTTACACACACACACACACACACACACACACACACACACACACACACACACACACACACACACACCACGCACGCACGCACGCACGCACGCACGCACGCACGCACGCACGCACCCACGCACGCACGCACGCACACACGCACGCACGCACGCACGCACGCACGCACACACACACACACACACACACACTTCGAAGCAGCAATACTCTCTCTCTCTCTCTCTCTCTCTCTCTCTCTCTCTCTCTCTCTCTCTCTCTCTCTCTCACACACACACACACACACACACACACACACATACACACACGCACACACACACACACACACACACACACACACACACACACACACACACACACACACACACACACAGCAGCAGCAGCAGCAGCAGCAGCAGCAGCAGCGCAATACTTTAGACTGTCCAGGCAATAATATAGATCAGAAAATGAAACTGATACGAACTCGATCTGAAAATTATTATTTTACTTCATGCAACTTTCTTCCAGTTGCAGAAATAACAATACGATGAAACGAAAATATAGTAAGAAGGATCAAATTGCACTGCGCCCACAAAACAAAAATGCCATACTATATTCCAGTAAACAAAAAGGCAGGAAAGAAGATGTAGGCTATAACTTAAAACTCGACGTTCATACTCACTGCGTTCGATATAGGTAAAAGGTAAAGGTGTCCCATAACCTATGTAGTCGAAGGGGAGCAAGGCGTCAGAGACCTCAGTTTCTCTAGGGGCCAGCATATTGAGGGCGATGCCCATTTCCTCTCCTTCGCTGCTTTGCCTTCCCTGACCCTAAAGAGGGCAGGTACCCATTTACAGCTGGGTGAACTGGGGGACTGTACAGAAGTCAAGGCGCGCAAACGGTGACCATCAGCGCTTTGGGTTATGCAGATGGTGAAAGTCTTGACTCATGTAGAGTTGTGTGCGAGTCTGAGTGGGTGCGTGCGTGCGTGTGTGTTGTTTATTCTCTATTATTATTATCATTTAATCTTTTATTTCGAAGATAATGGAATAAGCACTCATGTGCTATATTGTTTTGACAACAACCGCCCCCTTCAGAATATACCACATACGAACACGTTGATAGGAATTTTTTTTTAAAACCAAAAAACAAGTAAATACCAACCCAATCCAATTTTGTTTATAGCCCCACCGACCACAGAAGCCAAACCACCACCACCACCACCACCACCAAAAATCACTTTTTTTTCTGACAATTCATTTTTTATATAGACTATATTCTTGAGAACTGAAGGCAGTGATGTTTAAAAAAAATAATAACCTCTTCTCTCTCTCTCTCTCTCTCTCTCTCTCTCTCTCTCTCTCTCTCTCTCTCTCTCTCTCTCTCTCTCTCTCTTCTCCACTACGCGTTCTCAACAGTTTTCTCTGGGCCACAAATAAACGCTTAAGAAAAAAAAAAAAACCTGTTTCGCTGAAATTAGAAATAGGTGTTTGGTGGTCAAACCCGCATAGGTTAAATCTCCTCAAGTCGTGCAGACCCCAAGAGTAATCTCCCTTCGGACTCTCCCTACCTGCATGAATAAATGAATGAATAGTCTTCGATATTGCAAGGATCAAGATTTTAAGCCAAATCGCCTGCCTAGCCTCACAATCTGTCTCTGTAAACATCCATCCATCAAAACAATCAGTTATGGGAGGGGGGGGGAGAAAGAATGGAAAGAGAGGGGGTAGATGCCACAGAGAGAGAGAGAAAAGAGGGGAGGTGGAGTTTAAAGCACCAGCTATTTTCAAAAAAGAAAGAAAAAAAAAGATGAAGACCGAAAATATACATAGATCTGTACCAGATTTCAAACAAACAATAACCAGGAAACTGAATTAACATGAGCAAAAGCAAAAAATAACTCTTACCTCCCTCATTTGGAAATATCCTACCTAAAAATATCCACGAAGAATTGGGCGGGGCAACACTGAAAGAAATGACACCGTGTCGCCCACACAAACCATGACAACACTATAAAAGATGTGACGATCCACCGCTTTTGACAGAAAGGTTCTGGAGTGCTTTCCCTTAGACCTCATTGCCACCTTTTTACAGCAGACAACTTCTTTGAGGTGATTTTGACAAGGTATTGTTTCATTTTTGGCCACGTTACTTTGAGCCTCTTTTCTTATCGTTTCTTGTTGTTGATTGAAGTGTTAAACTAATGTAGTCTGATTTTGAGTTGTTTGTGTGGAAACAACACATACAAAATATTTATCTTAGATTAATTTGTTCATCTTACTGTTTGTATCTAATTTCCATTTAATCGAATCTTGTTGTAAATTAATCAAAAGCACATAAATTAAGGCTTTATCAGTTACACCACCCCCGTTTCTAGACTGATTTATGACTCATTCATGAAAGTGTGCAATATACAAATAATTGATAGCTAAGTCTGAGTACAGTCTCTTCAAAAAACAAAAAAACCGAAAATTTCACACCCACCGTTTAGGCTTTACCTGTAACATGCCAAAAATCAAATCAAAAGTCGAACACTAAAGCAAGAAAAGTGTGTGTGTAAAAATTGAAAATTTTCAAAAATCAGCACGAAAAACCCCCGACATGTATAACCTTATCAAACGGGAAGGAAAACAACACAAGCAAGGAAAGCAATCAACCAGCCAACCAACCAAGTAACACCTTCCAAATAAACTCACTCAATTAAGCAACACTAAATAAACAAACAAACTCAGCATAAAAAAACGAAACCTGAATAAAAGCAAACTGTCTCCAGCATCCATGGTATCAGAAATACGATTCTTATACTTTTAATAGAAAAGAAAGTCAACTTTTTCGTCCTTAATCAGTATGCTCAATTTCAGCTTGATGATATTTCAGCCTTAACAATAATTTAAAAAATCGTGTACATAAAGCTTGGACACCGATATTCATTATAATACATTTTTTCGAAATTAAAACAAAAAGCAACCACTTCGGAACACTCCATGTGTGGAAGTCACCCTTTTAGAGTCCTAATCTATAACACTGCTTACAAAAATTGTTCTTGTGCTACAGTGTCATTCGCTTTTCTTACTTCAACAGGCAAGAGTTGATTATTTACATATGAATCTGTAAAATAACATGGTAAATTTAACCCATGTACTTTTCTTGCGAAAATAAAACCATTCGTGTTTTTTTTTTATTGTTTATTCTTTTGGTAAATTTCTCCTGTCAAAACTTTTTTTCCCAATCTATTGTAGCATTAAGATGTGAAAATCTGCTAAAAGAGAATTATATATATATATATGTATGTGTGTGTGTGTGTGTGTGTGTGTGTGTGTGTGTGTGTGTGTGTGTGTGTGTGTGTGTGTGTGAAAGTAATACCATTCCATGCATTTTTTTTTTCTATTTTCTTTGACCTTCAGAAAGACATACCATCAGTTATGTAGTTGTCACAAAACGAAAATAAACATATCTCCTCCTCCCCTATCCCCCCTTTCCCAGCCTGCTGTCCATAGACCTTTCCCCTCTGAAATGTTATTATTGTTGAAAAAGGTTCTTCAGTCGCTTCATGTACCAACAGACAAAGGAAAGAGGGAAGAGGAAAGGGGGTTTCTCTATCGTAATGTTGGAAAGTATTATTTTTGCCTCCCCTACGCATTCATTTATTCATTAAAACACCAAGTCCCTTGCTAATTTTCGTTCCCTTTCTTTATGACTCGTGACCTTGTCTTTTTTTTTTTCCTCATCTCCTCGCTTTTTTTTTATATGTATATATTCTTACACTTTTTTCAATTTTTTTTTGTTAACACTTAGTTGATTGGAGTACATATTCACTGACTTATTTATTTATTTATTTCATTTTATCTTACTTCCTTCTTTTATTTCGAGGGTAATCGAATAAGCACTCGTGTGCTTTTTCTTTTTTACATCCATTTTCCGTGTGCAGGCAGTTTTCTAAAATCTGTCATTCGTTCTCACCAGCACATAATGGCCTACTCTTTCGAAAAGTGGAACAGGTTTCAACGTGTGTGCAAGATGTTCATGTCAGTCAGGGGGCTCATATTCTCTCACTACCCCCTCCCCAACCTGTTGTCGTTGTTGTTGTTGTTGTTGTTGTTGTTGTTGTTGTTGTTGTTGTTGTTGTTGCTGCTGCTGCTGCTGCTGTTGTTGTTGTTGTTGTTGTTGTTGTTGTTGTTGTTGTTGCTGCTGCTGCTGCTGCTGCTGCTGCTGCTGCTGATTTTACACACTTTATCTTTTTCTGCTTTCTCAATATTTTTTTAAATTCTAAAATGTTGACCACATCTCATATTTGCATACAATTCATCCATCAATCTATCCATTCTTCCTTGAAGGGGGACGGGATAGCCCAGTGGTCAGAACACTGCGCTCGCAATCTGACGACCCAGGTCCGATTCCGTAGGAGGGGATTTTTCCCCTGGAGTTAACGTCAGTGCCAACTCCACTACCCCCTCCCCCTCCCCCCCCTCCCCCTCCCCCCCCCCCCCAAAAGTGCGCCCCGTGTGCGAACGCACGCAGAACATCTTGCGCACACGTTAAATCATGTTCCACTTTTCGTAAGAGTAGGCCATTGTGTACCGGTGGGAACAGATGAAAAGATTGACAAAACTGCATACACACGGGACGGGACGCTGGATGTAAAAAAAAAAAAAAAAAAAAAGAAAAAAAAGTGCTGATTCCATTATCCTCGATATAAAAGAATGAATGAATAAATAAATAAATAAATAAAAACATAAAAAATAAATCATTGTTTCTTTCACTCTTTCCTCAGATGAAGGTGACCCTCGTTCTCTCTCTTCTACTGGTGGCTGTGGTGGTCCAACAATCGGAAGCCGTACTTTTCAGCCGGTTGAGAGAAGCAGTACAGAAGTCCACTTCTCAGGCCAGGGAATCTGTGAGCAAGGGCGTGTCCACCTTGACCACAGGGGTCAAGGACACCGTGAGGAAGGGCGTGTCCACCTTGACCACAGGGGTCACAGGGGTCAGGGACTCTGTGAGCAAGGGCGTGTCCACCTTGACCACAGGGGTCAGGGACAGCGTGAGGAAGGGCGTGTCCACCTTGACCACAGGGGTCACAGGGGCCAGGGACAACGTGAGGAAGGGCGTGGCCCAAGTGCGCACAGGGGTCAGCGACACCGTGAGGAAGGGCGTGGCCGAAGTGCGCACAGGGGTCAAGGGCTTTGTGGGGACAGTGCGGAACGCAGGGACAGAGGGAGTGCGGTCATTGCGCGACAGATTGCGTAACGCGGGTACTGTCATCAGGCACCCTTTCCGTACACTGGTAAGATGACCTCTCTGTCTGTCTGTCTGTTTGTCTGTCTCTCTCTGTCTGTCTGTCTGTTTCTGTTCTGTCTCTGTCTGTCTGTCTCTCTCTGTCTGTCTGTCTGTTTCTGTCTCTGTCTGTTTCTGTCTGTCTGTCTGTCTGTCTGTCTGTCTGTCTGTCTCTCTCTCTCTCTCTCTCTCTCTCTCTCTCTCTCTCTCTCTCTCTCTCTCTCTGTCTCTCTCTCTCTGATGTGTGTGTGTGTGTGTGTGTGCATGGGTGTGTGGGTGATTTGGTTTTGTTTGTTTTTATTTGAGCGAAGATTTCATGGGTTCGAGTAGTACCACAGAGTAGTCTCATTTCAGTGACTGGTGGCAGAATGTAGATTGTTGGTACCAAGGAAAAATCCCCTCCAACAGACAATTCAGCGAAGACTTGAACCCACGGCCTCTTGATAAAGGGGCGGGATAGCTAAGTGGTCAGAGCGCTCGCTTTCCCCCAGTCAAGTTAAGCAGCGTGGTTACCAGTTGGATGGGTGACCGTTTGCGCGTTTTGGCTTCAGTACAGTCCCCCCCCCCTCCCCTCCCCCCCCCCCCCCCCCCCCCCCAGTTCACCTAGCTGTAAATGGGTACCTGCCCTCTTTAGGGTCAGGGATGGTAAAGCAGCGAGGGAGAGGAGATGGGCGCCGCCCTCAACATGCTGGCCCCTAGAGAAGCTGAGGTCTCTGATACCTCGCCCTACGACTTCCTAGTTTATGGGACACCTTTACCCTTCACCTTTACCTACCAGACGTACCAGTTCATGCTATCCATTTATATCTGTTCCTTTTGATTTGATTTACCAAAGTTCCAGCAGAGCCATCCAATTTAGGGCTTGTAGGCCTACCACTAAGTAAACCAGTCATCATTGAAGCGTGCATATTCATTGGTTCCTTCTTTTCTTTGTTTCTTTTTTCACAGCTGAAGAGCGCTTACCGAGGCAAACGATCTGCCCTGACCATGAACCGTCTAGATGATGTCAACGCCATTGACATAGCAACAACCTTGAAACTTGACCTTCCTGCTGTGAAGGGCGTTTTTGTGCGCTGTGATGGTATGTCAGTGAGGGCCTGGTCAAAGAGAGAGAGAGAGAGAGGAGAGAGAGAGAGAGAGAGAGAGAGAGAGAGAGAGAGAGAGAGAGTACAAAATTAATTAATACGAAGTTTATCCAGATTTGAGGCCATATTCCCTTTGCGAAGGGATGGGGGGGGGGGGGGGGGGGGACATAATTATGAACAGCAAGAACCACAATTCATTACAAAGCTAATTTCTCAACTGTCATTGGAAAATGAAGACTGGAACCAAAAAAATATACATTTTTATGTCACTAGAAAACAGCATTTACCTTTTTCCATGATGGGGGGGGGGGGGGGGGGGGGGAGGGGTCAGTATGTTGGAGTGCACAACTTTGTACAACGATGACACACAAACTACAAAGAGAAAGGGCTGAAGATGAACAGAACTGATTGGGGCAGATTAAGAAAACGTGGGGGCATAGAAGCTGATATTAATGAACTTTGATGGCAACTGGCACACTTTTAGAAAAGATGCACTCCAGTAAAATGATAACGTAAAGAAGGCTGGACTTTAAATGCGTTTGTGTACAATGTTGTTGTGTTGGGTTTTTTTCCTTTTTGAATAAACATTTGTTTAAACCAAAGAAGGCTGGATAAACTTCCAGAGGGTTGTTTTCCTGTCCTCTGTTGTGCTGTCAGTTTAGCCATACTTGATATAAATGATGACAACCCTAGAGACCATGCTGAAACAGACACAGACTCCGATAGATTAAGAAGGAAAAATTGAAGGACTCAAGAAGAGGAAGTAAGAAAAAAAAAACACTTTCAAGAAGTGCTCCATGCACTTTGAGTAACACATGGCTTTATTGTTTGTATTTTTTCTTTCCTCAGCTAGAGCCCCGAGGTTCACCAATGGTGAGGTTTTGTGTATGTTACCGTTGTTATCCACCATTAAGGTAGCCGCATTTCGATTCGGAGATATTTCTGCTCTACATCTTTTGTTGATCACAGTCTTCGAAATACGTAGGCTAATAAAGATAATTCAGAGCTGTCAGATGATGCATTTTGAGTTTGGAGGGGAGGGTTGGGGGGGGGGGGGGGGGGGGGGGTGGTAATAACATCATCTTGTGATTATGTCAGGTTATTTTCAATCTGCCTGTGCTTAGCAATAAAAAGTGTGTTGTGTGTGTGTGTGTGTGTGTGTGTGTGTGTGTGTGTGTGTGTGTGTGTGGTGTGTGTGTGTGTGTGTGTGTGTGTGTGTTTGTGTGTGGTGTGTGTGTGTGTGTGTGTGTGTGTGTGTGTGTGGGTGTGTGTGCGTGCGTGCGTGCGTGCGTGCGTGCGTGCGTGCGTGCGTGTGTGTGTGTGTGTGTGTGTGTTCCAGTGGACAAAAGCGGATCACTGGATGGCCAAGAAGTTCTCACATTTCTGGAATGATTGGTAAGTCATTTTTCAGTTCCCTTTTATTATTTTTTCCCCATTTATTGGGGACGGGACAGCGCAGTGGTCAGAGCACTCGCTTTCCCCAAGCTAAGGTTAAGCAGCATCGAGCGTGGTTACCAGTTGGATGAGTGACCGTTTGCGCGCCTTGGCTTCAGTACAGTTCCTCCAGCTGTAAATGGGTACCTGCCCTCTTTAGGGTCAGGGAAGGTAAAGCAGTGAGGGAGAGGAGATGGGCACCGCCCTCAATATGCTGGCCCCTAAAGAAGCTGAGGTCTCTGATACCTCGCTCCCCTACGACCACACAGGTTATGGGACGCCTTTACCTTTTACCTAGGCCTATTTTACTTAACAGACACTCTAGCGGAAAGGACAGAGCATTTGATTTTTAATCTCCGTGGCTGCATTAAGTCGTGGGTTCCAATCTTGGCATCGGTGTTTGGTAATTAAGGATGGGGATTCTTCCGATCTCGCCAGTCACCTTAATTGAACTGCAAACCTGCCAGTACCATTCATTTCCTCTGTGTGTGTGTGTGCGTGGTGAGTGCGTGCGTGCGTGCGTGTGTGTGTGTGTGTGTGTGTGTGCGTGCGCGTGCGTGCGTGTGTGTGTGTGTGTGTGTGTTTTCTCATCATATCCTCTCTTGGTTCAGGGTGTTTTCTATGGGTTTGTTTAGTTTTGTTTTTTTTAGTAGCAAACGAGAGAAGCTTTGTTTTTGTTGTTGTTGGGTTTTTGTTTTTTTTAGTCACGTTTCCTTATTTTATCATACATATCATCACACTTTGCCATATATTGCCGTTTTGTTGTTTTTTTGGGGGGGTTCGTCTCCTCTAGTCTTGTTTTGTGAGTCCTTGTCAATGCAGGTGTTTCTTTATGTAACACTATTGTTTAGATGTTTGTTTTTTTCTTTGTTCAACAGAAACTTTGGCAGTCGAGTCCGGGGGTAAATTTTTCCCAATTCTGTAAGGAGAAAGCCGCCGCCATCTTCCAGCCAATGGACGCTGTTCCTGCATCAAGGTCACACGGGAAAGTAACGAGGACAAAGAAAGAAAGAAAGCAAAGAGAGAGAGACAGACAACGACGATGATGATGATGAAAATGAATGACAAACAAGAATACTGGACAAGGAGGAACCAAAAAAAACAAAAAACAGAGAGCAACAACAACGACGACAACAAAATAAAACAAGAAAAGGAGGAACTACTTCCTACTGCAGCAGCTTCAGCAGCAAGAATCGCCATTTTTCCCTTCATGTATTTTCCTCTTTTATCTCTTCCCCACCCCACCCCCACTACTCCTTCCCCCCCCCCTTCCCCCATTTCACCACTAATAGTCGATTATTTACCTGTAACTTGACTGTCTAAATTGAAGACTAATAAATTTTTATTTGAAAAAAGCTAAGACTGCAATATTACCATGAAGCCCCCCCCCCCCCCCCCCCACCCCTTCTCTCTCTCGCCCTTTTCTTCCTTCCCTCTAGGCCCCTATATCTCCACCCCCTTACCTTCCCCTTTTTGCTTGTGCTTGTGCTTGTGTGTGTGTGTGTGGGGGGGGGGGGGTATGTAAATATGTGGATACATGTATGTGTATGTGTGTGTGCGCGCGCGCACTGGTGTGTGTGTGCTTTTGTGTGGATATATACTAAGCAAAACATGGTGTATGAAAATCTATCTTCACATCAGTAAGCGATTGCGTAAATTCGTCGAATCTTTTTTTATGTACGATTTTTCCCCCATTTTTGCTTTCCTCCACTCACTAATTTCATGACATGACATGACATTTCCTGTACACATGTGTGTATTTATGAAAAAAAGAGAAAACTTTATTTCCTGTACACATGTGTGTATTTATGAAAAAAAGAGAAAACTTTATTTCCTGTACACATGTGTGTATTTATGAAAAAAAGAGAAAACTTTATTTCCTGTACACATGTGTGTATTTATGAAAAAAAGAGAAAACTTTATTTCCTGTACACATGTGTGTATTTACGAAAAAAAGAGAAAACTTCAACAAAACAATAACAGTATGCCACAACAACTTAGTAGCCCACTATTAACCAACATCATGGACTTCTCTTCATTTCAAAAATACATATGAAGAAACATCAATGGAAAGATGCTATTATATGCAGTACAATTTTTGACCCGTTTTTCCCTGCCAAAGAAAAGGTGTTAAGAAAATATTTCATACAAGAACTTGTTTTTCTCGCAAATCTTGTGTCAAGTTTTGCCAGTTTTTTTTTTAATCGAAAAATTTCGAGTCTCTTGTGTCATTTGATCAAATTTGTGTGCTTGTGTTAAATAATAATTTTTGGGGGGTTATTGTGTCAAAGTAAGATATGTATGACTGTCTTGTGTGATGAGGAGGGGTTTCTATGTTGACACCCTTTTGTTAAGATAAAAAAAACACCTTGTAATCAGTGTGTGATATCTTCAGTTTAAGGTCTATTCAGTGTGTGTGTGTGTTGTGTGTGTGTGTGTGTGTGTGTGTGTGTGGTGTGTGTGTGTGTGTGTGTGTGTGAGACAACTTTTGATATTGTAATTTGCTGTGAAATCGTTTTCACTACTGAAATCAAATTCGGCCCTGCTGTAGATGGTTCTGCATGTGGATTTTCCATTATCACAACTTTCGCTCTTGTACAAACCTCGATATGAGAAACACCCTCCAGTTTTGTCTAAGTTGATGATGTACAGATTGGAAGAAGTTGCCACTCTTTTGTTTGAAAGCTGCTTACAAAAAAATATCCTCTGAAAAAAGAAGAAAAAAAAAAGCAAATCCTATATTTCGTCCAGTGGTTTCTGTGTCCTGCATGTGTGTGTGTGTGTGTGTGTGTGTGTGTGTGTGTGTGTGTGGTGTGTGTGTGTGAATTCCTAACACCTTAAATGCCAATACTTTGTAATCTCAATACACACAAATTCATATCTTTTTTGCCAAGATGTGTTTATGGTATAAAGTCATACCAACTGCTTTCAAATCTATCCTCTAATTTTCAATAAATTACTCCTGCCAATATAGTTTCCAAAATACATGGGCTAACATCATTCCCAGGAACTTTACTGATGAACTAATGTGCATCTCGGCACAAAAACAGCAAACCAAATTTGATAACAATACGTGTGCAGGTCTGTTACCATAAATTTGGTAACATTTTAAAGTGATTTTACATTACATTCTATAAATTTAAACCCAGGCTTGGAAAAACTAAAGACCGACTGTGTAATGAGTGCTTGAATTCACTAAAGAGAACAGTCTTGTGTATGCATGTTTATTTCTGAAGGGCATTTAAAACATTTGAATGGGCAAGAGTCCTTTTTGTATATTTAATGGACTGATTGATTACACTTGAAAGGAAGGGAGGGTAGAGTGACGGACGAGCACAGAGACAGAGAGAGAGAGGGGGGGGGGGGGGGGTATAAAGAAAGGTACATCCAAGATCTTGTGCACATACTCCACACTTGCAAGCACACAGTTTAATCATTCAAGAATGGAATGGAATGCTGAACGAGTTTTATTCATTGTCTTCCAATTTTTGCACCCATTTGTATGATTTTTCATCAAGTTTAGACAAAGTCAAGTCATTCTGAAGTTTCCTTTTCAATTTTTGTTCTATTGCAGCTGCGAGCTGGCTACCCAACCCTAACTCCAGTTGTTTTTTTTAGCTGAAGGGGGAGGTAGGCTTTTCCCAATGCTCTGACCAGCAGTGACACCGACTCACCAACTGACATTTCTTCAAGTTTTTCAATTCAGTGGCTTCCATAACTTTCAACTTCAGGTTCAAAACCAACTCCTCCCGATTATTTATTTATTCTTTTATATCGAGGATAATGGAATAAGCAATCATTCTTTTTTACATCCAGTCTCCGTGTGTATGTAGTATTGTAAATGTCATCTGTTTCCACCGGTACACGATGGCCTACTCTTACAAAAAGCAGAACGGGATTTAACTTTGGATACTTTGAAGTATCTAATATCATCCTTCTATATAAAAAAAAATGACAATACGCAAATCATTTCATTCCTTAAGGCTAACAACAAACCAGGCTGTGCTGAGGACACCAGTCTACTTAATTTATCATCCCCAAATTACAACCAAAAAAATGTAAAAAAGGATAACAAACATGCTAAAGTACAAAAATATACTTGAAAAAGTGCCACCTGGGCAAATATCACTGCATAATGGACATCCTGTGCCCATCCAAGTGTCTAAAGGAGGGGGGGGGGGATGGGATAGCCTGGTGGTTATAGTGATGCACTCATGATCTGACTCTGGTTCAAATCGTCAATTCATTCAAGAGGATTTTTTTCTCTGGAGTTATCAGTGCCGACTCCACTCCCCCAACGGTCCTTCGGATGAGACTATAAACCAAGGTACTGAGTGCGAGGGCATGCAGAACGTCTTGCACACACATTAAAACCTGTTCCGCTTTTCGGAAGAGTAAGCCATTGTGTGGCGGTGGGAACAGATGACAAGATTTACCAAACTGCATACACATAGCGACTGGATGTAAAAAAAAAAAAAAAAGCACACAAGTGCTTATTCCATTTTCCTCAAAATAAAAAATATCGCTACCTGGTTGCCAAAACAACACAAAAAAAACAAGCAAAATATCACAATGAAAACAGAATATTGTTTGAAAGAGTTGCTTGAAAAAAAGGCAGCAGAGTGGACTGGGAAGGCAGAAAAAATGCAAGAGAGATGATATAAAGATAAGGAGAAAGACAGAAACAAAGAGATGGGTAGAAAAGTGTAAAATCCTTACACACAATTTCCAGAAGATGATACATTTCCACTTGGAATTCTATAAGAAGCTCAACAGGGTTTGAGCAAAACAAATTTTTGATGAAGCTTCTTAATTACAGCCATGTTACCTTTACAGCCAGAAAACACAGACACCTTAGCTAAATGAGTAAGTACAGTGCAAAACGTCAGCTTGTTTTAAGGAAGAAGGAGTTGTGAAACACTTGCATTTCTATCGGGAAAGAGTCAGTTGGGAGTCATGTGTCCAGTGGTGTGTGCTCACCACCTGATTTCTACAACTTCTAAAGGCATAAAACTTATCAATTTTGTACATACACATGGATTCTATAATAAAACGTGGCAGCAATACTGATTACAGGAAACTCATCTGACTTGATCCTCTAAAGAAAAATCCCACAAAATTTTTTCACTCCATTCAAATGGGCAAGCTTGGATTTATAAACATCAAAAATTGGTTATCAAATTGGGTTTATCAAAGTTTATCCATATTTTCATAGCATTTCCAGTTGGGATTCTTTAACAAGCTTTACCGAGTTTGGGGCTAAAAAAACTTCAATAAAAAAACAACCAAAACAACCACTAACAATACAATCAACCCCACAAAACTTAATATGCAACTGGCAAAATGGGGTTTCAAGTTCACCCTTTCATGGGAGTAAAACTAAAAAAAAAACAATTCAAATGCAATTCAATTTTAAAATAACAGAAACAAATGTCATTTGACCCTGGAACAACAGGAAATGGAGGGGGGAGGAGGGGGCAGCAAACAAAATGGAGGGCATTAACTGCATAACTCGAAATGAGTCCACCAGATACCAAGAAAAGACACTAAGAATTTCACTTCAAGAGGATAGGTTAAATACATGATGTAAGGCATGTCCTTCAGGTTGTTATGATCAAGAAAGGATACAGGCAACACACTTATCTTTTTTTTAGGGTCCAGGAGCAACTACACCATACAGTGCACTATCCCAAACAGGCTTTCAAGACAATGTGGAAAATAAAAGTTTGACGTGACTAGAATTAATGATTATCATCAAAAGCAAGTATAGGCCATTTTCATAACAGTATTACCAGAAGGTTTTTTTTTTTTGTTTTGTTTTAAAGCAACAAGCTACACACATACACTGTCCTCCATTTAAAGGTGAAAATGTGGCCATTCCTTGGAATGGTTACATGCACACCAAACTCATCGCACAACTGACCACATAAAGCTGACAAAGTTGAAGCCTTCAAAATAAATACTGAATCATCAAATACAACAACAGAACAAGCATTACTTAACATATAAATAGAAAAGCATCATGAAATTCATTGAAGAATGGCAATGGTAGGTTTGGAGGAAAATTATCAGAAAATGTTATTTTGTCACACTTAGCAGTATTTTTATGCTTGCTGTTTATGCAGAAGAGGAGGAAAGAAGTTAAGCTAAGCAACTTAATAGTGGAAGAGAAACCAAGAAACAAAGGCAGTTCCTTACAGCTGCGAAACAGATCAGCCCAATACATGGAAATGCTTCATGGGCAATATCATGAAGTCACCACAAACTTAACAACAATGGAATAATGATCGACAGATATAATTTTAACAGCAGTTAACACAAACTACCATCTACGATGAAAAAGAAAAATGGCATCTGCAATAAACTGCTTCTCTTTGCACTCTGTACTTTAAACCGAGTACATTAAAAAAAAAAAATAAAAGGAAAATCGGCTTTTGGAAACCAAGTCCAAGAAAACTATGCGTACCGTTTCAAAACAAAATGTCCATGACATGATTGACAAGAAAAAAATGGTAAAGGCAAGTGCTTTAAAAAAAAAACAAGACTATGTCCACCAGCATTCCTTGCTGAAAGGCATGTTTTTCTTCTACTTTAACAAAATCACAAAAAGCCCCCAAAAAACCCCCCACTAGTACAGCCAAGAGTTTCATACAACTGCTTGTAACAGCCTACAATCAATCGGTAAAAAAACAAACAAACAAAAAAACCAGACACAAAACACACATACACACACATGCACACACGCATGCATGCACACATTTGAAAGAGTAGGCCATCGTGTGCCAGTGGGAACAGATCACAATTTACCAAACTGCATACACATGGGGACTGGATGTAAAAAAGCACGAGCGTTTATTTCACTATCTTGGATACAAAAGAATACAAAAAAAAAAATAAAAAACGCACACACACACACACATGCACGCACACACACACACACACACATGCATGCACACACACATGCATGCACACACACATGCATGCATGCACACACACACACACACACACACACACACCACACACACACACACACACACACACACGCACCCCCCCCACACACACACACACAGGCTACACCATTTTCTAGCTTTACATGACCCTGGATTCATGAGAGCAAAAGTAATGAAAAGAAAAATGGCATCTGCAATAAACTGCTTCTCTTTGCACTCTGTACTTTAAATCGAGTACATTAAAAAAAAAAAAAAAGAAGGAAAATCGGCTTTTGGAAACCAAGTCCAAGAAAACTATGCATACTGTTTCAAAACAAAATTCCATGATATGATGACAAGAGAAAAATGGTAAAGGCAAGTGCTTTAAAAAAAACAACTGTTCACCAAAAAAAAAAAACCAACTAAAAAAGCAACTGTCCACCAGCACTCCTTGCTGAAAGGCATGTTTCCTACTTGAATAAACTTATCGCAAAAAAAAGACAGGTACAGCCAAGAGTTTCATACAACTGCTTGTAACCGTCTACATTCAATCAGTAAAACACACACACACACACACACACACACACAGCAGCACAACACACACACACACACACACACACCACACACACACACACACACACACACACACACACACACGCTACACCATTTTCTAGCTTAACACGACCCAGGATTCATGAGAGCACAAGTAAAAGCCAGAAGAAAGGCTGAACAAAAAACCACAATCTGTCCCACACTGTATCATTGCAGTGGTTGCTAGAAACACATTTCACAACATTCACTCCACTGCAGTTTTAAAACACACACATTTGTAATCAAGCTTAGTCTTGCCAACACTTCTTTTTGGTGAGGGTCTCCAACTTTTCTAATTTATCTCTTCTTTCATTCTTTTTTCCAATTTTTGTCACCTTTTTCCATTCTTCATTTGATGGCGGGTTTTTTTTTCATTGTGGGGCCTTCAACCTATTTTCCCACCTTTTTTTCAGGTTTATAAAACAAACGAAATCTACAAGAAAAGGCTTTGTTTGAATACACTTGTGGTGACAATGGAAATCAAAACCACCAAAAAAAAATCCCCACCCAAAATCCCCCACCCAAAAAGAAAAACAAAAAAACCCCAAACAAATTGAAAAAAATAAAACAAAAAAAAAGAATGGAAATCCAAAACTGCTGGGGGGGAGGGGGGGGGGAATCCAGAGAGTCTATCAATGGGCAGGGGGTGACATGACCTGGGTGAGCGATGCACTCTCCCCAGGAAGAGCAGCCCGAATTTCACGCAGATAAATCTGCAGTGACATAAAGTGGTAAAAAAATAAAATAAAGTAATGGACATGTCCCTGACTTATGGCAAAGCAAAATGCTGGAAGGAAATAAACAGTGCACACCAATACGAGATGTCTGCATTCTTATACACATATATTACATTCTGCAAAATCTCACCATTGTAAACCTCAGAGCTCAAGCCAAGGAACAAAAACAAAAACCCACACATTATAGAATGAAAGGCAAAAATGGTTTTCTTGGGCCATTTTGTAAAATTACAAAAGGGAAAAATGACTTTTCGAATGCAAAGTTGTTACGATGTGCATAGAAACTATTACAAAAATTCTGGGTCTGGTTTTTTTTTTTTTTTTGATTTGTGACATTTCAATGCTTTTCTCTATATCCATCCTTTCAGAAGTCATGATTCTTGAGGTCAATTTTGTAACAAAGACTTTCCATTCAAGTTGTCTTAAGTAACTGTTACTTTTCACTTAAATCCCACTCCGCTCCCCCAGCTAAAACACATACACACATTGGAGGGGGGGGGGGATATGTAGCTTTATCTGGTAGCAAAATATAGCATACGCTGGTGATGACAAATATGACAATTCTACCCGCAGTAGAAATCCATCCTTGACAAACACACACAAACACAACAAACAACACACACACCCCACACACACACACACACACACACACACAATATAGCATACACTGGTGATGACAAATATGACGGTTCTGCCTGCAGTAGAAATCCATCCTTCACACACACACACACACACACACACACCACACACACAAAACACACACGCACGCACGCACCCCCCCCCCCCCCCACACACACACACACAAAATAGCATACACTGGTGATAACAAATATGACGGTTCTGCCTGCAGTAGAAATCTATCCTTCACACACAACACACACACACATGCAACACACACACACACACACACACTCATTGACCAGCGTCTACTTTCTACTCCCCCTCTATAATAGCACCTTTTGTTTGTTAGACACTATCACTGTCTCCCAGCACCTTCCCAAGATTACCCAATAATGCATTATAAACCTAGAGCCCTGTAGTTCTAAAATGAGTTTTCTAAATGGCTATCACTCTTCAAATGATTATTCACCGTAGCATTCTATAACCAGCACCCTCCACTTTTCTTTTTAGATACACTTTTTCTAACATGCTCCCCACCCCCACTCTTCCTTGACCTTTACAGGTCTTTAACTACCTAACTTTTTAAAAAAAAAAATTTTTCAGAGTACAAAAAACATAATTCAGAAACATACCCCCCATGCCTGCATGCACATGAACTATTACCAACTACCAATTACAGCAAGGAAACCACAAACACATCCTAGAAAGTCATAAGAACAAAACAAGACTACGATCATTGAACTGCCTACCTCTCATCCCCATCCTCAGTCATTACACCTCTTTCCCCATCACCTATATGCCAGATCATTCTAACCCCCCTTCCTACCATCCTGTTCCTTTGAATTCTAGCACCCCTCCTCCCACCAATCCAAAAGAAAAATAATGATTAGCCCTTGTGTGGGCAGGGCCAGCAAGACAGAGGAGTATCATCCAATCAGTTGCTTATAGCCCCGCCAACCACACAGGCCATATTGGGGCTGTCACCTCGTCATATTTTACAACTCATCAAAACTGTGCTACAATATACAGATTAAAACGGGGTATAAAACCAACTTCACTGTCCTTGCTTGTATGGACGCCCTGGTCAACCATAAGGATTTGCCCAGGACGGCCACCACATTGTGGGGAAAACCCACATCGATCATCATGTTTCATGGATGTCACTGAGTGTGGCAGTTATCACTGTACCCAGTGTACCCAGCTTTTTTTCCTACCCTCACTGCTTTAACAGTGCATCGAACTTAAGTGTTCACAAATTTCCACTGGACTTCCGTGACCACAAATTTGTTGAAGAGTCAAAGACTTCTGTGACGACAAATTTCCACTGGACTTCCGTGACTACAAATTTGTTGAAGAGTCAAAGACTTCTGTGACGACAAATTTCCACTGGACTTCCATGACCACAATTTTTGAAGATCAAAGACTTCTGCGACGACAAATTTCCACTGGACTTCCGTGACTACAAATTGTTGAAGAGTCAAAGACTTCTGTGACGACAAATTTCCACTGGACTTCCATGACTACAAATTTGTTGAAGAGTCAAAGACTTCTGGACTACAAATTTCCAGTTTTGCTGTCAAAGTTATTTCAGGCCTAAAACATTTTTTTTTTAAAGTTGCATCCTTCAAAGAAAAGAGCACAAAAAAAACTAGGGAGACATCGTGTCAGCTTATACCATTTATCTGCCTGCCTTTTGTGTCCACATAAGAGGCCAGGATTAGGGTTGAGGTTAGTGTCAGGGTTAGTGTTAAAAAGTTAATAGCATGCAAGGGTTGTCTGTCAGCTGGTCGGTCTGAATGTTAGAATGCATGTGGACACAAAAGCGCACAGACAAATGGTATGTAGCTGTAGACACAATGGTCCATTGTTCACAATAGCATGGAGCTTTAAACCAGAATCAGCACTTTCAACAGCTAAGGCTGTGCATTGAACTTAAAGTGTTCACAAATTTTCACTGGAATTCTGTGACTACAATTTCCACTCGACTTCTGTGACTACAAATTTCCACTCGACTTCTGTGACTACAAATTTCCACTCGACTTCTGTGACTACAAATTTCCACTTGACTTCTGTGACTACAAATTTCCACTCGACTTCTGTGACTACAAATTTCCACTCGACTTCTGTGACTACAAATTTCCACTCGACTTCTGTGACTACAAATTTCCACTCGACTTCTGTGACTACAAATTTCCAGTTTTGCTGTCAAAATTTTTTCAAGCCAAAGACATTTTTGAAAAAGTTGCATTCTTTAAAGAAAAGAGGCCAAAATAAACCATGTAAAAAAGAATCTATCAGCCAGCCCTTTTTTCCTATCCTCACTGCTTTGTACCCCTCCAAAACACCCCTTTCCATTCCCTCTCCTTCCAACCTGGTGTCTCCACCCCAAAACTACCCCCTTTATTTACACACACACACACACACACACACACACACACACACACACAACACACACAAACACAAACACAAACACACACACACACACACACACAATATAATAAAATGCATTTTGTGAAATATGAAGTTCATTATTTTTATAATAATAATAATTATAATTATTATCATTATTATTATTAAACTTTTTTTAAAATATTAAAATGGACTGCTCTCTCTCAGATCTTACATCATGCGAAGACGTCAGTTGTTGGTTTGAGTATAGACTTGTCAAAAAACAAACAGTCCTGCTCATGACCAGGTTATTTTTTTTTAACATTTTCTGAAAATTTTTAGAACGCATATTTTTTACTCCAGCTAAAATCCATGGCTTTTTCTTTGTTTCTCAGCTAGTGCTCCGAGGTTTATCAAAGATGAGATTTTGCGCATGCAACCTTTTTTTCCCCCTGACAATTATGGTAGTCGCATTCCCACTTTAGAGATGGAACCAAAGTAAAATACACAAAATACATTAAAAATACTGTACTGGCAAATAAATACATTAAAAATACTGTATTGGCAAATAAATACATTAAAAATACTGTATTGGCAAATAAATACATCAAAAATACTGTATTGGCAAATAAATACATGAAAAATACTGTATTGGCAAATAAATACATGAAAAATACTGTATTGGCAAATAAATACATTAAAAATACTGTATTGGCAAATAAATACATTAAAAATACTGTATTGGCAAATAAATACATTAAAAATACTGTATTGGTAAATAAATACATTAAAAAATCCTGTATTGGCAAATAAATACATTAAAAAATCCTGTATTGGCAAATAAATACATTAAAATACTGTATTGACAAATAAATACATTAAAAATCCTGTATTGGCAAATAACACTGCCGAATGGACATCCTGTGCCCATCCCAGAGTTTACAATATCACTACCAGTTATACAAGTTGCTAAAGCAAACAATCAGTACAGGGAAAAATAAATAATAATAATAATAATAATAATAATAATAATAATAATAATAATAATAATGATAATGTATGGAATTTATATAGCACTAAATCTTGTAAAGCAAAACGAATCAAAGCGCTTAAAATGTCATCTAGCGTCTAAATAATAATAACAATAATATATGGAATCTATATAGCACTAAATCTTGTAAAGCAAACAAATCAAAGCGCTTAAAAATGTCACATAGCGTCTGAAAAGAAAGTTTTCAGAGTTTCTCGAAAAAAAAAGGCAAGAGAATGGACTGAGAAGGCCAAAAGATGAGAGACTGGAATGGTAAGCAAAAAGAAAGTGTGAGTGAAAGGAATTTTCATTGGAAGACAATGGAGACTTAACGTGTCTGGGATGGTGGGGTGGGGTAGATGTGGTATGTGTGTGTGTGGTGTGTGTGTGTGTGGTGTGGGTGTGGTGGGAGTGTGGTGTGTATGTGTGTGTGTGTGTGTGTGTGTGTGTGTTGGTGTGTGTGGTGTGTGTGTGTGTGTGTGTTGTGTGTGTGGTGTTGTGTGTGTTGTGTGTGTGTGTGGTGTGTGTGTGTGTGTGTGTGTGTGTGTGTGTGTGTGTGTGTGGTGTGTGAGTGTGTGTGTGTGTGTGGTGTGAGTGTGTGTGTGTGTATGTGTGTGTGTTGTGAGTGTGTGTGTGTGTGTGTGGTGTGTGGTGTGTGTGTGTGTGTGTGTTGTGTGGTGTGTGTGTGTGTGTTGTGTGTGTAGTGAGTGGTGTGGTGAGTGTCAGTGTGTGTGTGTGTGTGTGTGTGTGTGTGTGTGTGTGTGTGTGTGTGTGAGTGTAGTGTGTGTAGTGTGTGTTGGTGTGTGTGTGTGTGTGTGTGTGTGTGTGTGTGTGGTGTGTGGTGTGTTGTGTGTGTGTGTGAGTGTGTGGTGTGTGTGTGTGTGTGGTGTGGTGAGTGTGTGATGTGTGTGTGTGTGTGTGTGTGTGTGAGTTGGAGTGTGTGTGTGTTGTGTGAGTCTGAGTGTGTGTGTGTGTGTGTGTGTGTGTGTGAGTGTGAGTGTGTGGTGTGTGAGTGTGTGAGTGTGAGTGTGTGTGTGTGTGTGTGTGTGTGTGTGTGTGTGTGTGTGGTGTGTGAATGTGTGAGTTTGAGTGTGTGTGTGTGTATGTGTGTGTGACATTGCGCAGACATTCAATATGCCGCTACTCCAAATAATAAAAAAATAAAAAGAGGGGGGAAGGGTTTTTTTGGTTTTTTTTTGGGGGGGAGGGGGGAGTTCTACTAACATCAGTCTTAACACACTGACACTGGCATTTAAAGAAGGCAAACTACTGATTATTGAGGAAATAGTATTGGAGGAGGACAAGTGCAGGTAACCCTTACAACTTATCATTTTCAAAATGATTTATCAAAGATTCAATTAAAAAAAGAAAACTAGAAAATATTGTCTTTCAATGACAGCACTTTAGGCATTTCTGTTTAAGAACCAAAGGAAAAAAAAGTTTTTTTTTTGGGTGGTTGTTTGTTTTTTTTGGGGGGGGCAATGCTATGAGTGAAGAACATTTCTAACAAGGCAACATTGTTGTATCACAGAAGGGATTTATTTACAGAGGCAAAGGGTAAAAAAAAAATTTTTTTTAAGTAAAGTTGTTTCTATAACAATGCAGTCATTGGAGAGAGGTGTAAGCCTTGGTTTCTCTGGGGCTCAGAATTTTTAGGATGACACCCATCTCCTCTCTCTTGCTGCTTTACCTTCCTTAATCCTGAAGATGGCAGGTGCCTGTTTACAGCTGGGGGACTGGGGGACTGTACTGAAGCCAAGGCGCACAAATGGTCAACAGTGCTGTGAGGTAAACACTGCTCAACCTTGAAAGGGATGAAGCACAGTGTAGCCTCCTGCAAAAGACATTTCAATAATCTGAATTTTGTGATTGACATTTTACCAGCTTTGGGGCGGGGGGGGGGGGGGGAGGTTAGCCAATAAGGGATACAGTGACAAATAGAGATCATATCTGTAATGTAGTGTGAGACAGAAAATGGTGTAGATATGTAACATACATAATTTTCAGGACAAGTTAGAAATGCAAGTTAGGGATTTTTTAACCTGCACATTGTGCAGAGAACATGATCTTTAAAAAAACAACAACAAAAAACCCCATGATCTTTATGCTCCACTCCATGCAGACATGACGTCTGCAGTAGCAGTTCTCTACTCCACCACACAGCACTGAAACATTTTCAACATGAAATGAGGCACTACAGAAAAAGGGAGGGAATTATCTAAACCCGCCACTCCAGAAAACCCAAATACACACGAGAAAACAGACTAACAAGGCAGACAATCAAGACAGAAAAAAATTTTGGTAAACAAAAACAAAAAATACAAGACAGACCCCCCCACAAAATATATAATAATAATAATAATAATAATAATAATAATAATAATAATATGATGATAATGTAATGATAATGATAATGTAATAATAGTAATAATAATTAATATATTTTTTTTAATGAATACAGGACAGACAGGGGGACAACTGCATCAATCAAGTGCCATCAGATATCAGGTCAGAAACAGACATGATAAAAGCTGGCTGACATTTCACTAACAGTGGGATGTAGCCATGCCTGATGGTGCCAATCTCAACAGCAACTGTTCCAGCTTATAGGGCACAACTAAACCAGACATCAATTCCCTCTCCCACAGAATGGGGGGGGGGAAGGAGGGAGGGGGGGGGGGGGGGGACAAAGCTAATAAGACAGTACGCGAGAAATGTATTGATAACTAATAATGACCAAAATGGTCTACAGCAGTAAGGCACACAGTGAGAAATCATGTCCCCAAATTTCAGGACTTATCTGAGATTA
Organism: Stramonita haemastoma; assembly: GCA_030674155.1. Lineage (NCBI taxonomy): Eukaryota > Metazoa > Mollusca > Gastropoda > Neogastropoda > Muricidae > Stramonita > Stramonita haemastoma. The sequence continues at coordinate 39,458,361 of CM060336.1, forward strand.
TTGATTTTAGCCTGCACATTATCAGGAATAGATGAACACCAGCTAACATAATTTCTCACCTGACTTTGTCCTGAGTGAGGACCATGTTTTCCTGGCTCCATGTCATGCAGGAAGACATGATGGAAGTGATGCAGGAACCACATCAGTGTTGAACAGTGGACTGACTGCTGTGGTAGGGCAGTGTTGATTGGCGCTTGGTAGGCATGTGATGTGGTGATAGGCAGCTGTTTCATGGTGCTGGACTGACTGTCAAATGTTCCAGCTCATATGGTGACTAGCAAAACAAATCACACCACAAAGATTAAAACAGGAAAATCTCTAAAAATAAAAAAAATTAAGACAAGATTTATTAGTCTGCTTAGCCTCTGTCAGTTCTTTCCCTGCTGGTGTTTTATCATCGATGATTGATGGATATCTGTGGAAAGCATTCCACAATCTAAAAATATATATATTTGGGTGTTTTAGTATATAGACATTACACAAAGAACTATTGGTCTGCAGTGGCACAATTTTATGATCCTCTAATATCACAGCATAGTTACTACCAAAAAATTTTAAAGGCTGACTTTTTTTTTTTTTAAAGAGAATGTCTCGATTTTCAGACCACATGACACTAAATAGTTGAAGAGCAGATAAGTGAAATTCTCACCTTGACTTTGTCTTGTGGTGTGAAGTACACATCTTCATTCCAAGTCAGGCAGGCAGGCTTGACATGGCGTTGGCAGCATTTCCTTGTGGACCTGGCTGACAGGAGCTGACAGTGTCTGATGGAGATGGTCTTGACTGCTACTGTTCTCCATCACATGGTACCTGGCAAAAACAAATTTATACCAAAGATTAGAATTGAAAAAAAAAAAGCTGAAAGAAAGGAGTAGCAAAAACAAAGGATGAAATGAATAAACTTGCAAAGAAAAAAAAAGCATTGAGAAAAACAGACACATCGTGTGCAAATAAATTTTTTTAAAATATTTAATAACAAATAAAAGATCATGTGCCAAGGGATGTTGATTTCTTTTAACTCCTGTCCGTTATTTCCCTTGTGATTTGATGAATATTTGCAGGAAATATTTCACTAATATCTTAATCCATATTAAAGTATAAAACTTCGCTTTTTTCCTTATACATTTTACAGTAAACATGGGGGGTGGGATGGCATAGCGGTTAGAGCATTGCACTTGTGATCTGAAAGCCCAACACTGACCCACAATGGAGGCGCCTGTTTGAGGGATTTTACCCTGGAGTTAACATCAGTACTGACTTCACTCCCACTAAAGTTCTTTGAATGACACTATAAACCAAGGCCCCATGTGCAAACACATGCAGAACATCTTGCGCACATGTTAAAAACCCATTCCATCTTTCAGAAGAGAAGGCCATTATGTGCTGGTAAAAAAAAAGAAGAAAAAGATTTTTTTTTAATGCATGCACAAAGGTATCGTGTTTAAAACACCATCTGGTGAGAAGAAAATCTCAATAATTTTTCAGATTGCATTACACTTTTATATAGTGGAATTAAAAAAAAAAATTCTTTTATTTTGAAGATAATTTGTTTATTTATTTATTTATTTATTCTTTTATATCGAGGATAACGGAATAAGCAATCATATGCTTTTTTTCATCCGGTCCCCGTGTGTATGCAGTTTTGTAAATATTGTCATCTGTTCCCACCGGCACACGATGGCCTACTCTTACGAAAAGCGGAACAGGATTTAACGTGTGCGCAAGATGTTCTGCATGCGTTCGCACACGGGCCTCGGTTTAAAGTCTCATCCGAAGGATGGAATAAGCACCCATGCGCTTTCACATCCAGTCCCCATATGTATGCAGTTTTGTAATTTATGCCATCTGTTCCCACCGGCATACAATGGCCTACTCTTCCGAAAAGCAGAACGGATTTTAATGTGTGTACAAGAGGGAACAGTAGATTAGTGATATTCTCACCTTGACTGTCCAGAGGGGAATAACACTTCATTCTATGTCATGCAGGCAGGCAGGCATGGCATCATGGCTTTGACAGCATTTCCAAGTGGACCTGGCAGACAGGAGGTGACAGTGTCTGATGGGGATGGTCTGGACTGTTCTCCATCACATGGCTCCTGTTAAAACACAGTACATACCAAAGATTAGAATTAGAGAGAAAAAAAGTAACAGAAACAAACTATGAATAAACAAATACCAAAAAGAGTAACAAACTATGAATAAACAAATAACCAGAAACAACAGAAAGAGTAACAGAACCAAACTATGAATAAACAAATAACCAAAAACAGACAAGAGTTACAAACTATGAATAAAATAAACAAAACAAAAAGTCACAGAAACAAACTATGAATAAACAAATAACTAGCAAAGACAAAAACTACAGTGAGGAATACAGGAACCGACCCTGTGCTTAAGACATTCCAGACCTGTTTCACCCCTGTCAGTTATTTCCCTTGATTTTAGAACACTAGCGATCAATGATTTTTGAAAAACTTTCCACAAATATTTTAAGACATTCAGTATGAAAATTTAGGAGGCTTTTTCCTGAATAAAACAGAGCTTTTACAAATTTCATTTAGATTAGTGCGCTTTACCAGTATTGTCAAAATCAAATATCAATTATGACAAATCAGAAAAACTTCAAAAAGACCAAATTTAACTTCAGAAACATAGAATATCAAACTCTGATTAAACATATATCATTTTGGTTTGAATTGCAATAAAATGTAGGCACTTCAACATGATACTCCTCATTCAGGAAATAGCTACTGCCACATTTGCAGCAGCCAAAAACTAAACACAAGCTTTTTACATACACGTGAAAAGCTAAGAAACTTCTCTCAAACTGCTTATCACACCACAGACGAATGACGAAATTGACAAAACTGCATACACACAGGTACTGGATGTAAGTCACATGAATGCTAAATTCCATTATCCTCAAAACTTTTTTTAATAAAAAAAACAACACAAAGGCCAATCCAGGGCTGCCATACAATTCACTTCAGGTTCAGATGCAACAGATTCTAGTCCTTTCATATTTTCTCTAATCAAGTTACAGCGCACATCAAATGTCAACCTGAAAAAAGTCATGTATTACAGTGACAACTATTTATGCCCCCTCCTCCCCAAATCAATCCATTTCAAGAGAAATTAGTTCATCTTTTTCTTAGATATAGATCTGCAGCTAACCATCAATAATTGTTACCCTGTTATCACACTGGCTCAACTTTTAATCTTATAAATGTACTTACGTATGCAGTCTTGGGAACAGTTGTCCAGATGATGGCAAGAATCTGGGGCCCAGTTACTGGTCATGGTAGAGAGCTTGAGATCAGCGCTGCGTGGAAACAGCAGAACAGGAACGTCACAAAATGAGGCAGCAAAAAAAACAAATAAACACTTCTGGCTGGCACAGTTTGGACATTAGTTCTTGGAGTTTGTTTTTGTACTGAACAAGTTCCCCAGGGATGCCAGCAATGCTAAAGGTACCATTCCCCCAAACGTCAGTATGATCCACATGGTGACTTTATCGCCCCATTAAAACTCCCATGGAATAAAGACAGGAGGAGGGATTAGGACAATTCTGAAAGTGTGAGGGGGTGACGGAGTCGCATCGCTCATAAAAAAGTGTCAATGCCTTTCGAGGTGGAGTTTTCTCCACTTTGGAGGTGGGAGTTTTCTCCACACCAACATCACTGTCACCATGCTGCTCAACTTTCATCCTCTGGCTGTTTAATTTTTGGGTTTAAGTCATTACCATTTGTTTATTTAAATTTCCTGTTTTATTAGGTTTGGGTTTAAGTCTATTTTTAAATATCTATTTGGTTTTATTTCACTATTCCTGTTTTTTATTTAAGTTTGGGTTTAAGTCTAACTTAATTTTTTTTTTTAATTTCACTATTACTAATTATTAGTTCTATTATTTTATTTCATATTTTGCTAATTTTATTTTACTGCTTTTTCATATCTCTATTTTTTACATCTATCTTATTTTGTTTACTCCTATTTTATTTTTTTAAGCCAGGTGTTGATGCAATCTGAAATTTGGTGCCCATGTGATTGAAGGCAACTGACAATGTCACACACGCGAAAAACGCCAACTTTTGACGCAAAATTTTCGGAACAAACGCAAAGATACAGGGTGACCCGAGTCACTTCCTGTATTCGGCAATGCAACCACAGGCTTCACAGTTTTGTTTTTTTTCAACATGCCTGTAGCTGTGAGAGGCTCATGGAAATCTCTGCCTCTATATTATCTTCAACTTTATGTTGAACAACAATTTTCTCCAATTTCTCACTGCTCTTAGCAGTTTTGGCCCCCAAAGGTGTCAAAAATGTGAACGCAAATAGAAGTGGTACAGGCACGTCGCACAAACATCCAGATGGACAAGACTGTCCTGCAGGGAACAGTGCAAAGAGGGAGACAAGGAAATGAGGAAATGAGAAGAGAGTGGCCTGGCCTCGAGTGGAACGACTCACTACAGAAAGCCAAGAACCATGAGGAGAATAGGAAGCTGGTTGCAAAATCTGGAACCTGCAACCTGTCTTCATCAGTCATGACGACTGGCACTGGGACATTAAACATCCCGATTCTTAAGGCCACAGCACCGCTGGCCTGTGTCCGGATCGTGAGCGCTAAAGCCTTCAGGCTTTGCTACGGTGTTTCCCTTTGTCCTCCTCCATTCCCACCCTCTACCCAGGGGCCCAACAGAGCAATAAACCCACATGTGGATCAATACATACGGTTCAGAGGTCTGGTACCCTAGCAGTGGCATCCACCGGAGTCCTTGACAAGGTCCACTAGACATTGCATGGATCTGTTTGGTGTGAATGTCATGCAATGTGGCTGGTACACGATGTTCAGTGTGAGGAGACTTCATGTTAAAAAAACAAAAAGTTGTTTAGTTTCAGTGTCTACAGGTGACTGAAGAGGCCAATGTGTAAGGAGCAGGTTCTGCTGCATGCTGGGCAGATGAAGGAAGGAACCAGAACCGTTGTCGGTTTGTCCTTTGATCCCGTTTCCACTTCTCGTGTTCTCTTTCTGATTCTTACACTGTGCATTTACCTGACAACAAAAAGACAAAAAATTTAATTAATGTAAATTAGTGTAAAATGTAATAAATACTCTCAAACTCAGCGAGAGAAGGGGAGACAAAGTGTGCTAGTAGGTCTGCTTGCATGTGTGTGTGTGTACATGTGTGTAAATGTGAGTACATGTGTGTGTGTGTGTGTGTGTGTGTGTGTGTGTGTGTGTGTGGTGCGTGCGTGGTGTGTGGTGTGTGCGTGCGTGCGTGGTGCGTGCGTGCGCTGCAGCGTGCAAGCGTGCTGTGCATACACAATTTTTCAGAAGACCCCATGCAGGATTGGTGGGGGAGGGAGGGGGGGTTAAGAAAGAGGGGAGGGAGGTGGATGAAAAGGAAGGAGAGGATCAGGTTAGGGGGAGGGGGTGGATAGAGATGTATTTTAAAAAAATAGGGTAAGAAAAAGGTGTAAACATGGTAGGGCTGTGTGAAACGTTTGTTGTGAAGTATACATTGACACTCTTTCACTGTCAAAGTAAAAACTGGAATGGAGAGAGGGAGAGGGTGGGGGGAGGAAGAAACAGTACTGTATTATTAACTTTGGGTTGCAGGCTTTAGTTGACCTGCCAATCCCTCCCTCCTAGACAACCTTGCATCAAAATGTACATGCACACATGCACGTACACACACACACAAGCACACACACGCATGTACTCACATTTACACACATGTACACACACACATGCAAGTGTGTGTGTGTTGGTGTGTGTGTGTGTGTGTGTGTGTGTGTGTGTGTGTGTGTGTGTGTGTGTGTGTGTGTGTGTGTGTGTGCATGTGTGTGGTGTGTGTATGTGTGTTTCCTTCTGTTTATCCAACTTCATACTGCAGACATCACAGATTCTAGATGACAGTTCCTTTTTCATTTTGACAGAAAAAATCTGACTGCAGAATAAATCTGACGGCAACAATCTGAGGGACCTATGTTAGCCATTCAGTATCCTTCTCTCCTGGTTTTCCCATCTAAACAATAAACCATGGCTGCAGTCTTGCCATTGCTGCATCAGTTATATTGAAATAACCGCAGTAAATAAAATCTTTTCCTTAATTCACTAATCTTTTTTTAAATCACAGTATTTACCTCTTTAGCTTGGAACTCCTTTCGAGTCATCAGGGCAGTGAAGTGATTTTGCAATCATTGTCTTGTGGTCATCAGGGCAGTGCAGTGATTTTGCAGGCTGTGTTGTGATCACCAGGGCAGTGCAACATTTTTTTCAGGCAGTGTGGTGTGGGCAAGTTGAACATGGTGGCACCCATCCCCCTCCAGCTTGCAGGGTCACCTCTTGGTTTCCTGTGAAATAATGGAAAAATACATTAGGTAGTTTGGGACAGTGTTGGTGTTTGTAATGATAAACCATGACCGAACATATTGGCTGAATCAAGACAATGAAATGATAAGTTGAAATGACTGATAAATTACTATCTAATAACGTACTACCTTTTTTTTTAAAAATAAAACTCATGGCTTTCACTTTTCTCCACCCCATAGTAACATGCTGACTGGGAGATTGGTAATGATACAGTCCATAGTTTGAAAAAAAATGGGTGTATATTAAAAATTCTACACACACACAAAACTGGCAACAACCCCCCCCCCCCCCCCCCCCACACACACACACACACACACAGCACATAGGCACATATGCATACACACATCCCCTATACACACATATCGATACACAAATGGTTATAACATGTCCAGGTCCAATAATACTGCCCTGTGGGGTTCCACTGAGAACATTGGTGTCAGTAAAATAATCATGGCCAACACGAACTCCATCTGATAGAAAATCTTGAGTCCATTTGGTTACAGTCCTGTGACAACTGACAGGTATGTCTGGCCAGTGCCAACTAAACTGTCAAGTTTACAAATTGTAGGCTTTCAAAAGCATGCAAATCCAGCATATTTCAAAGACTCAGTGCCAAAATTTTACCCCCACACCCATCCCTTTTCTTCATCCTCTCAGTTTTCTACCAAAAGTCATTCCTGCTATAATTTATTTATTTATTTATTTATTTATTTATTCTTTTATATCGAGGATAACAGAATAAGCAATCATGTGCTTTTTTTCATCCGGTCCCCGTGTATATGCAGTTTTGTAAATCTTGTCATCTGTTCCCACCTGCACACGATGGCCTACTCTTATGAAAAGCGGAACAGGATTTAACGTGTGCGCAAGATGTTATGCGTGCGTTCGCACACGGGGCCTCGGTTTAAAGTCTCATCCAAAGGACTTTTGGGGAGAGTGGAGTCAGTACTGATGTTAACTCCAGGAGAAAAATTTCCTCGACCGGACTCGAACCCGGGTCGTCAAATTGCCAGCGCAATGTTCTGACCACTAGGCTATCTGTCCCCCCCTAATTAGCACCAGTAGGCCCCAGCTGGGCTGAAATGAGATGGAATGGATTAGAAGCCCTGAGCAGCCTTATTTATTTATTTATTATCTATTTATTCTTTTATATTGAGGATAATGGAATAAGCACTCGTGTGCTTTTTTACATCCAGTTCCCAGGTGCAAGCAGTTTTGAAAGTGCGCAAGATCGTGCGTTCGCACACGGGACCTGTTTATAGTCTCATCCAAAGGGCTTCTGGGGAGAGTGGAGTCAGCAGTGAGTTAACTCCAAGGGAAAAATTCCCTCGAAAGGGAATCGAACGGGGTAGCCAAATTGCCATCCCAATGTTCTGACCACTATGCTGAAAGAATGGGGAAACGACAGCTGTGAATGGACAATCTTACCTAATGGTTCATACTCGAAGACGACAGCTCTGGGACAGCATGACACTGAGAAAGTGGGCAGCAAAGTTCTATATTTTACTTCACAGATTCTACCTCTACTGCAGACAACTGAACAATGTGTTCAACTGATTCACGTGCGCGCTCCTCTCATGTCAAATTTCCGGTAGAACAATTTTGACCAATCAGCGACAAGTGCTGACGTTTATCACAGGTTAGGCTACACCACAGCTCTGGCTACACCAGTCATTTTGCCACTTTACCTTCTGTTTTCCTATTACTCTTGCATTTCTACCGCAATCACAAAGGCATCCATAGAAATCAATTTCTTTTTAAAAAGAAGAAAAAAAAATCACTTTTCTTGTGTGCAAAAGACTAGCCTCTGCCTGACAACATGTAATTTGAACAAATTATTGTCCTATCATGACAAAGCCTATTTTCTTTTTAGACCCTTAAACAAAAACAAAAATTACAAAAACACGTTTAGTGTGTGTTAAAAAAAAATCGAAGTGATCATTTCTACACACAGCCATTGTGTGCAGGTGGGAACAGATGACAAGATTTACAAAACCGCATACACACGGGGACTGATGTTGTTTCTTTTTAAAAGGAAGCACATGAGTGGTTCTTCCATTATCCTCGATATAAAAGAATAAATAAATAAATAATACTGAATCATCTTGAATAGAATAGCATGGCAATAACATGAATGGACAACAAAGCTTACCTGCCGAGACATCAGGCTTGAGATCAGAATGGTGAATGGCGAAGACACAAATTCTGGTCTATTTATATACTGAAAACTAATCACTCTCAAATGGCCATTTGAATAAGCAGAGCTTACTGAAATTTTAATCTGTACCTGCTTTTTTCCACGTGCTGAGTCTCTCTCTCTCTCTCCTCTCTCTCTCTCTCTCTCTCTCTCTCTCCTCTCTCTCTCTCTCTCTCTCTCTCTCTCTCTCTCTCTCTCTCTCTCTCTCTCTCTCTCTCTCTCTCTCTGATGAGACTATACACCAAGGCCCTGTGTGCGAACGCACGCAGAACATCTTGCCCACACGCTAAATCCTGTGCCGCTTTTCGTAAAAGTAGGCCATCGTGTGCCGGTGGGAACAGATGACATTTACAAAACTGCGTACACACGGGGAATGGATGTAAAAGAAAAACATCTGAATGCTTATTCCATTATCCTCGATATAAAAGAATATAATAAATAAATGATATATATATCTATTTCTTTCTCTGCATTGCATCGTATTGCATTGCATTACATCGTAGTGTATTGTATTGTATACTATGTTCAGTCACAGTAGATTTCTTTGCATGAAATTATGGCTGCTCTTCCTTGGGTACATGGGTTGTCACAAAAGCAGTGCTTTGGGATAAAAACAACAACAACAACAACAACAACAACTTGTTTATTTGTTTAGAGTGTGGCGTTTTACAACAGAATTTTGCCAAGAAAATCTCCCTTCATGCAGTGGGTTCTTTCATGCGCGCTAAATGTATTTTGTACACGGGACCTCAGTTTATTGTCTCATCTGAAAGACTAGCACCCAGACAACCACTCAAGGTCTAGTAGATGGGGGCAAAGTTCGGGCTCAAACAGGGGTCGAAGCCATACTTCTCGCTTTCTAGGCAAGTATGTTTCCTCGAGACTACCGATTCACTGTATCTGGTATTGTTATGGGTATAATTGTGTGAGATATCTACATGTATAAGTATAAACTGCATTTAAGATATTTTACTTTGCTCTAATTCCATTAAATGATGATGATGATGATGATGATGATGATGATGATGATGATGATGATGATGATGATGATGATGATGATGATGATAACTTTCTTGGGTTTTTCTTTTTCCAGAAAACAAACTGTGCGTATCCATATGATGACGATGGTGATGACATTACAACATTTCATTATCTTGTTTACAGTAGTATTGTACCTGACAGAATTTTTCTTTATCTACCAGTTAATAAAGTCACCTTGCGGCTTAAGTGTGTAACTGCTTCAGAATTGTTATGACCAATTGCATCAGTGTTTGGTATATCCATGTGTTTAGTTATGGAGTATGGCTCAAAATGGCGCATGAGACAGTCGTGAGAGCGTCCCTCGAAACGAACGATGAACTGAGAGAACACGACGACATCATAGATTTCGCAGCTTCACTGTCGGACAGTAATTCCACAAATGAATTTCTTTTACGGGGGCAATGGACACCGGTTCTCGCTGTCGTGGGAATGATATTTTTGGCATATTATTTTGTATTCCGAGTGGTGCCTTTCGTCTACAAAGTATTGGTGATGTATGTTATATGCGAGTGTTTTGGGCCGCTGATCAAGCTTAGAACCGTTGGAGCTTGGGCTGGTAATGCTCTGTCTGTCTGTCTGTCTGTCTGTCTGTCTGTCTGTCTGTCTGTCTGTCTGTCTGTCTGTCTCTCTCTCTCTCTCTCTCTCTCTCTCTCTCTCTCTCTCTCTCTCTCTCTCTCTCTCTCTCTCTCTCTCTCTCTCTCTCTCTCTCGGATAGCCTAGTGGTCAGAACATTGCGCTGGCAATTTGAAGACCCAGGTTCGAGTCCGGTCGAGGAAATTTTCTTCCTGGAGTTAACATCAGTGCTGACTCCACTCTCCCCAAAAGTCCTTCGGATGAGACTTTAAACCGAGGCCCCGTGTGCGAACGCACGCAGAACATCTTGCGCACACGTTAAATCCTGTTCCGCTTTTCGTAAGAGTAGGCCATCGTGTGCCGGTGGGAACAGATGACAATATTTACAAAACTGCATACACACGGGGACCGGATGAAAAAAAGCACATGATTGCTTATTCTGTTATCCTCGATATAAAAGAATAAATAAATAAATAAATAAATAAATCTCTCTCTCTCTCTCTCAGATTGTTGCTTTCTGAACGAGTGCATTTTTTTTGTATTACCTTATCATATATAGTGTTCTTATTTTTGGGTGTTGTTTGGTATTGCTTAAAGTTTTATTGTTTAGTATCTTCTCAATTTGATGTATCCCTGAAAAGGGCGGGGACTGGATGTAAAAAAGCACACGAGTGCTTATCTATTATCCTCGAATAAAATACTTTGCCTTGCCTTGCCTTGTCTCTCTCTCTCTCTCTCTCTCTCTCTCTCTCTCTCTCTCTCTCTCTCTCTCTCTCTCTCTCTCTCTCTCTCTCTCTCTCTCTCTCTCTCTCTCTCTTTAAACCGAGGCCCCATGTGCGAACGCACGCAGAACATCTTGCGCACACGTTAAATCCTGTTCCGCTTTTCATAAGAGTAGGCCATCGTGTGCCGGTGGGAACAGATGACATTTACAAAACTGCATACACACGGGGACTGGATGTAAAAAAGCACAAGAGTGCTTATTCCATTATCCTCGATATAAAAGAACAATTCAAATTCAAATTCACAATTCTCTCTCTCTCTCTCTCTCTCTCTCTCTCTCTCTCTCTCTCTCTCTCTCTCTCTCTCTCTCTCTTGGTGATGTATGTTGTAAGCGAGAGGAAAGAAGAGCTGTGGTTGCTTAAAAGAAAAAATGAAAATCTTATCTAATAGCAAATCAAAACAAAAACAAACAACAACAACAACAACAACAAAGAAGAAGGAAAAGGAGGGGGTGGGGAGGGGAAAAAATAGAATAAAAGTTATGTCAGTTTGTTTAAGAGTGAAATAATACACACACACACACACACACACACACACACACACACACACACACACACACACACACACTCACACACACACACACACACACACACACACACACACACACACAAAGGGAATTAAGACACTGGTAGGTCTGGACAAAAAGTTGACCTTGGAGATTATAAAAATCCCCCAGATGCCACCAAGATTCAAAGCCACAACTACATAGACACAAGGGATTGAAGTTGAACAGTTTTAACCACACAGCTATAGCTCTCTATCAGTTTATAATATAAGTTAGTAGTGAATATGTACTTCTGTTTAGGTAGAGACTCATGCATCTAAACACCAGAGTACTCAGTGGAAGGAAGACAAGAAAAAGAAGAAAAACAGAGAAATAAAAACCTAGAAGAAGAAGAAAGAAGAGCTGTAGTTGCTGAAAATAAAATAAATGAAAATCGAATCTAATAGCAAATCAAAACAAAAACAACAACAAAAAACAAAACAAACAACAACAAAGAAGAAGGAAAAGTAGGGTAAGGAGGGAGGGAAAAGGGAAAAAAGTAGAATAAAAATTATGTCTATTTGTTTAAGAGTGAAATAATCATTTGTTAATCTGTTATTTTCATGACTGTTGCAGTAGTAACAGGTTGCACGGACGGTATTGGAAAAGCTTATGCAGAAAAGGTAAGAGGATTGATTTTTATCGTATGCCAATGTTTTGTCATGGAGTTGGTGTTTTTCTTCTGCTCTTTTTGCCACTGCTGCTGCTAAAATGACATATTAAGATGTTTTATTGCTATCATGATACTGAAAGTGAATGCTTAAGTTTCAGTTATTGCAGTCAGTTGGCAAGAGGGAAACCTTTTGTTTGGGAGGTTTTTGGTCTTTATTTGTACATTTAACTAACATATTTGTTTTTGTTTTGTTTTTTAAGTTGGCTGACAAATTATTGTCAGTCTCTTTCTCTTTCTTTGTCCATATGTCTCTGTCTCTTTCTGTATCTCCTCTCCCTTGCTGTTTTACCTTCCCTGACCCTAAAGAGGGCAGGTAACTATTTACAGCTGGGTGAACTGGGGGGACTGTATTGAACCCAATGCACGCAAACGGCCACCCATCCAACTGGTAACCACGCTGCTGAACTTGATTTTGGGAGAGCGAGCGCTCTGACCACTTAACTATCCCAACCCCTGAGATGTACATGTGTCTCAATGAGTAAATTCTATCAAGCTGTACAGCCCACAAGAGGAGCTGGATAGGACATGCCATTATTTTCCCAGACACTTCTGACAGAGTAAAGCGAACAAGAGAAGAAGTAGAGAAGAGGAAGACCAGTAAATTGTGCTTTTTTTTCTTTCTGCTAGCTGGCCACCATGGGCCTGAACATTGTGCTGGTCAGCAGGAGTATGGACAAACTTCAGCAGCAAGCCCAGCGAATCAGTGAGTACTCTTACTGTTCTTCTGCTTCTTTGCTCTGTCTCACTGTCTGATCTGCAATATCTAACACTTTCCAGGATGGGAAAAGCTTTCACTGGAGATTTTGGAAAGTATTCCACACACCTAGGAACCTTGGATCGTAGGTTCTGCTGTACATGATACAAAAACTCAGAGAGGGGGGGGGGGGGGGTCTTTTTGGCACACAATGGCCTACTCTTATGAAAAGCGGAACAGGATTAAACGTGTGTGCAAAATGTTCTCTGTGTGTGCAAGATGTTCTGCATGCGTTTGCACATGGGGTCTTGGTTTACAGTCTCATCCAAAGGACTTTTGGAGAGTGGAGTCAGCACTGATGTTAACTCCAGGGGAAAAAATCCCTTTGAACGGGAATCAAACCCAGGTTGTGAAATTGAGAAGACCAGGCACTGTGTATCCCATCCAACACAGAGAACACACAGAGGCTGTAAAAATTTGTGTCTCTTTTCTTCTTCTTCTTCTCTCATTCGCTTTACACTGTCAAATGTGTCGGGGGGAAAATAATGGCATGTCCTTTCCAGCTCCTCTCATGGGCCATACAGCTTGGTTTGTAAGGTTACCTCTGTTGGCCACACTTTCTTCATCAGGTCACTGAATAGTGTGTCTGTTTTATCGAACTAAACACTATTCTCACCCCATTCATAGTGATACATGGAATAACAAAACTCATTGCATTGTGCTATATCCTTCTCACTGTAACCATCATCATTTCCTTGTGAGTCTTCTATTTTTAGTTTTGTGGTGTTCAGATATCTAACTCAAGGCATTTTTGGGGAATACACAGGTGAAAAGACAGGTGTGCTGACGAGAATTATTGTGGCCGATTTCAGTCATTCTGACATCTACAGTCGAATCGCCATACAGTTGGATGGCTTGGACATTGGCATTCTGGGTAACGAAATATCATAATTATTTTGCATAGTGTGACAGATTGTATGTTGGAATGTGGTGTGGTGTTGTGCGATGTGGATTCATTTAGTGTAATGACAGTAATCTGGATTGTATATTTCCATGTCAATATCTCATGCTTGCGTCTGTATATGAAAAAAATGTGTACAATGGCTAAGGATGACAGGAAATGTTGGTATCCTTTAAAATGTTGCATTGACATAATCATGTGAAGTTCCTACTGTGAGAAATGTTGTTTTTTTTTGTAGATTGTATCTCTTTGTTTTGTGATATTTATTTTAATATCAGAAATGTTAACAATAGAGCATGAACATTTCTTTAAAAATAAGAATTTAATACTTATAATAGCAGTGATGATAATGATGGAGAAAAAAGACCAATAATAGTGCATGTGTGTGTGTGTGTGTGTGTGTGTGTGTGTGTGTGTGTGCGTGTGTGTGTGTGTGCATGTGTGTGTGTGTGTGTGTGCGTGTGTGTGTGTGTGTGTGTGTGTGTGTGTGTGTGTGTGTGTGTGTGTGTGTGTGTGTGTGTGTGTGTGTGTGCGCGTGCATGCGTGCGTGCTTGTGTGCGTGCGTGCTTGCATGCGTGTGTGCGTGCGTGCGTGTTTATGTGTGTACATTTAAACATGCTTGTTTATGCGGTACGGTGATTACCTGCATGGAACAGTATTTGCGTGAGTCTATGCATGCCAGCATGTTCATATGCTTGCATCCATGGATGATTAAGAATGTGCACACAGTTGCGTACTGTTGTGGAAATATATCTGATTCAATTTCTGTTGGGTGCCTTCACACTCTGGATTCTTTCCAAATGAGTGGGCAGATAGAGCTGCTAAAAAGGGTGCAAAACATGGACGGGATTCAATAGAAATGAATGTGCCTTTATCCTTGCAAGAGGGGTACAGTTTACTAGAACAAAAATCATGGAGAAATGTCGCTAAAACTAATCAGCAAAATAAGATATTTTTAAATAGAACTGTGATCAATACCGATAATTTAAAAGTTGTCAACTACGCAAAGACTTGTGTAAATGTTTTCACATCAAGAAGAATTAATGCACTATTTTATAGAATGAAACTAAACGCATTGATAACCAAGTTCAGCAAAAATGGTAAATGTCTGTGTGGTGAGAATATCACTAATACTCATATACTTTTTGACTGCAAGAGTGTAAAGCCTTTCATGCCCAATTTTTCTGAAAACTCTCTCACCAGCATATTCAGTAATTTAAACTTGGCATTTGAAATTGTAAAGGGTCTCTATCACAGTCCAATAGGACATTTGGTATAGTTACATTAATGTTAATGAGTTCTTATATTTCTGTTATTTCTATTGCATAACCAAGTTTCCTTATGGGCTGGGTTTTTGTTTGTTTGTTTGTTTGTATTTGTTGGGGTTTTTTTTAGGGTGGAGGGTGACACATGTTTTTGAGGGGGGGGGGGGGGGTTGTGGGGTTTTTTGTTTGTTTTTGTTTTTTGTTGGTTTTTTTTTCCATCTAATATCACTAAGAGTGAACAGACGTAAAATTGAAGACAACATATCTGATTCTTCTTTTTTTGTTATTATCATCGTTATTGTGTATTGCTGTCTGCAGTCAATAATGTAGGAATGGGGATGGACCCAGAATTCTTCCTGAATGTGCCTGAGAAAATGGAGGTCAGTGTACTATAATTGTGGTAGTGAGAGAGAGAGAGAGAGAGAGAGAGAGAGAGAGAGAGAGAGAGAGAGAGAGAGAGAGAGAGAGAGAGAGAGAGAGATCAAATCAAATCAAAATTTTATTTCCAGATGGTACATCGAGTAAGCAATAAATTTGCTTAAATTTGAGAGAGAGAGAGAGGAGAGAGAGAGAGAGGAGAGAGAGAGAGAGAGAGAGATATTCTTATTTGAAAAACCATGACATATCTAAAAGAAGTGTACATGTTGTAATAGAAAACACAACTTGAGCGTGAAAACACACTCATACATACACGCACACATGTACATGCACGCACGCACGCACGCACACACACACACACACCACACACACACACACACACACACACACACACACACACACACACACACACACACACACACCACACACACACACAAAATCGGATGTGCTCAGCTGGGACTGACTTGTCAGGTGGTTAATAGCAGCATTGCGCATTTTTGCTCATATGACAGATAACAACACTCGCTGCCTGAGTGTTCGACAAAGAAGAATGAAAAATTAATCTCATGAAATGTTGCATAAGTGTTTTATGGTGAGTCATTGTTGTTTTTGGTTTTTATTGAGATGATCATGACGTTTTGTTTTGTTTTCTCTTTTTCTTTTTTTCAGATGATGTCAACCATGATTAATTGCAATGTGTACTCTGTGACAATGGTAGGTGTACAAAACTACAGTCCTTTTAGACTACCTTGTTGGTTTAGTTTTTGTTTGTTTGTGTGTGAGTTTTGTTGTTGTTGTGTTTTTTTTGGGGGAGGAGGGGTTGGGGGGGGGGGGAAGGAGGAGGTTGTGTGTTCCTTGACAAGGCCTCTGAGGTTTACCAGTGGTGATTTTGCAACTGTTTTTGCCCACCATGAAAGTAGCTGCATTCTAACTTCAGGGATGTATATCCTGGGTATAATCATGTTTCTGTAACCCATCTAACGCTGATGAACTACAAGATCTTTAACGTGCATATTTGACCTCCGGCATGTGTATTATACATGAAAGAAAGCTAAAGCACTGGCAAGTCTATGCTTGAAGTTATTCTGGGAAGTTGTAAAATCCCCACCCTTAATTCACCAGACACTGCTGAGATTCAAACCCAAGACTTCATGGACCTGTGGGATGGAAGTCAAATGGTCTTAACCACTCAGCTATGGCGTCTGTTGTTGTGTCAGTGAAATGAGCTGATATTGATATTAATGTGTGTCTGTGTGTACATGTCTGCTGATGTATGTGTGAGTGTGAAGGTGGATGAATGAATTAAAAAAATTAAAAGCAGAGAAAAATATCTCTATGCAAGCAAGATCTATTTACCACAGGTTGCACAACAGGCCAAATGTGAAATGTGGAAGAGAAATCTGACCAGTTATTTGGTATAACAACTAACCAAATGGTACATTATGCAGACTGTGACTCCTCAATGATAAGTTAAAAACCAAAAAAAAAAAAAAAAAAATTCAGTGACAAAATGGAATATTACGGTTGGGTTTTAAAAAAGTTTTTTGTTGTTTTGGGGGGGGAGTTTTGGGGGTGGTTTTTTAGCTTTTCTCCCCTATTTTTTCTTCGGTTTTTTTGCTTTCCTTGGCTAGAGCTCTGAAGTTAAAAAATGGTGACTTTTTTTAGTATGGGATTTTCCCCCTACCATTTAGATAGCTGCATTCCAACTTCAGGGATGATGTATAAACACAACACCAGTGTGCATGTGTTTCTTAAAAATTTTATCATCCATTTCTACCGGCATGAAAAAGCCTACTCTTCCGAAAGGTGGAATGGGTTGCAAAATGTTCTGCATGCATTCGCACGGGGACCTCAGTTTATAGTCTCATCCAAAGAAAATTTACATTCCATTTGATTTTTTCATCAAACTGGGAAGAAAGGGCGAGGCTGGGAATCGAACCTAGAACCTCATGGTTTACTTTACTCTAAACCATCCCGTCACCTTCCTTCATGGAATATTGTTTGAAAAGGGTCAGATTTGAATTTAATGATAAATATGGCTGTTATTGCTTTGCAGATGACAGCAGTAGTGCTGCCCTCTATGTTGACTAAGAAGAAAGGGGTGGTAATCAATGTTGCCTCTGCAGCTGGCTTACGTCCCCTGCCTCTGATGGCTCTTTATTCCTCCACCAAGGTTTTGTGTGTGTGTGTGTGTGTGTGTGTGTGTGTGTGTGTGTGTGTGTGTGTGTGTGTGTGTGTGTCTGAGATAGAGATCCAAGGTTCACAATGGTGAGATGTTACTTATGTGACCATTTTTGCCCACCATGATGGTAGGTTGTTAGAAAGATTTTTTAAAAAAGGTAAAGGACTCCTATGACATATGTGTGGTCATAGGGAGCGAGGCGTCAGAGACCTCAGCTTCTCTAGGGGCCAGCATGTTGAGGGCGGCGCCCATCTCCTCTCCCTCGCTGCTTTGCCTTCCCTGACCCTAAAGAGGGCAGGTACCCATTTACAGATGGGTGAACTGGGGGACTGTACTGAAACCAAGGTGCACAAATGGTTACCGATCTACTTGGTAACCATGCTTGATGCTGCTTAACCTTAGCTTGAGGAAAGCAAGTGCTCTGACCACTGAGCTATCCCATCTCCTTAAGTTCTTATGCTTTAAAATATTGCACTCACATTGTCTTCAGACATGACAAGCTCTTAACATTACAGCCTGCACTATGTTTTATAGGAGAGAGAAAAAAATCCTCTGAACTTGGTATATGGCTGCCTTATATAGAGCTCAATTATGTCAATATTCTTGAAAAGAGTTACATATGCAGACTGAGAGAGACCCCCCAAAATCCTGTAAAGTCGGAGTACGGCTGCCTATAATATATGGCAAGAAAAGAGTAATACATGCAAACTTCTGATCCAATGTGTACGTATGATATCACAGTGATTACAAGATGGGACGAGTCAGACAGAACACATTCTTGAATATTCTGAACTGACCCCCCAATGTGTTAAGCTAAGGAATGCCCAGCAACAACAACAACAGTAACAATAGCAACAACAATAACAATCACCCTTCACCTGTTCCATAATCCCACGGACTGTGGGGGAAATACTGAAGATTTTGCAACCAGCTTCCTCCACTCCCCATGGTCCTCCGCCCTCCGTAGTAAATCGCTCCACCCAAGGCCTGTCCACTCTCTGATGTTGTCTTCCCATCATTTCCTCTGTCTGCCTCTTCGTCTCCTCCCCTTACTGTTCCCTGTAAGACAGTCTTGGCCAGTCCAGATGTTCATGCGACGTGCCGGTACCACTTTACCTTACCAATAACAATAGCAACAATAACTGCAGCAATAAAGAAAGGCTGTTTTGCAGGCCATGGTGATTCACCTGACCAAAGCTTTGCATCAGGAATACGGGGATCAGGGCATACTGTTTCAGGTGAGATGTTACCAATTTTATCAGGTATACCTTTTTTATGTTGTTGTTGATATTCTTTTATTTTGAGGATCTTTATTTTTATTTATTTTATTCTTTTATATGAGGATAATGGAATAAGCACTCATGTGCTTTTTCACACCCAGTCCCCTTGTGTATGCAGTTTTGTAAATCTTGTCATCTGTTCCCACCGGCACACGATGGCCTACTCTTATGAAAAGCGGAACAGGATTTAACGTGTGCATAGATGTTCTGCGTGCATTCGCACATGGAGCCTCGGTTTATGGTCTCATCCAAAGGACTTTGGGGGAGATGGAGTCAGCACTGATGTTAATTCCAGGAGAAAAATTCTCTTGTACGGGAATCAAACCCAGATCGTCAAATTGCGAGCGCAGTGTTCTGACCACAAGGCTATCCCGTCCCCTGCAGACTCTGTGTGTGTGTGTGTGTGTGTGTGTGTGTGTGTGTGTGTGTGTGTGTGTGTGTGTGTGTGTGTGTGTGTGGTGTGTGTGTGTGTGTGTGTGTGTGTGTGTGTGTGCCTGCATGTGTGCCTGCATTTGCATGTATGCGCCCGCCTGCCTGCCTGCATGCATAAATGCGTGCATGTGTGTGTTGATGTGTGTAGGTGTGTGCATACCTGGGTTCGTGTGTCTGGCAGGTGGTGACCCCATTTCTGATATCCACGAAAATGACCAACATGGAGGAACCCACTGGAATCATCATCCCCACCCCCGAGGTCTATGTGCAACATGCTCTGAAAGTTCTGGGCGTCACTCTGGTGACACCAGGCTATTTTTGGCATCACATACAGGTGACCTTGACACACATCTTTCTTTTGTCTTGACCTCTCTGAGAGTAGACTGTGTTTGTGCTGATTTCGGTGACTTGACCACCACTTTTTCTCTTGACCTTTACCTCTGATTACCTATAGGTGGCTTGACCATCTTCCCTTTGACCTTGACCTCTGAGAGTCCTTTATGCTATATTTAGATGACCTTTTCACAAACCTTTCCCTTGACTTTCACCCCTGAATGGTGGCAGCTGTTTGATACAAACGGTGTGGTGCTGTGCGTGGTGTGGTATGGGTGGTGTGGTGGGTGTTGTGGGGTGTGGTGGGTGTGGTGTGGTGGGGTGTGTGGGTGTGATGTGGTGTGGTGTAATGTGGTGGGGTGGGGTGGGATGGGGTGTGGTGTAGTGTGGTGTGGTGTGACATATGTATCCATGGCACTGTGCTGTATTGGTACTATACTATACTATATTATACTGTACTGTACTGTAACTGTACTGCACTATGCTGTATTGTACAATACTGCACTGCACTGTACCCTATCATATAATTGTACTGTACTCAGTGTTCTGTGCTGTGTTATGCTGTACTTTTCAACTTTCTCCACAGGGAGAGTGCATTGCGGCAAGAGCAGCGCCATCCATTGTTTTGTTTGGGGATTTTTTTTGGGGGGGGTTGCCAGGGGGGGGGGGGGGGGGAGGTACTGTCTACAGTTGTATCTGTTTCCCTGTCAGATTTGCTTTTTTTCTACAGATTTTGCCAGGAACAACTCTCTTGTTGCCATGGGTTCTTTAAGTGCGCTAAATGC
This sequence comes from Stramonita haemastoma, assembly GCA_030674155.1. Taxonomy (NCBI): domain Eukaryota; kingdom Metazoa; phylum Mollusca; class Gastropoda; order Neogastropoda; family Muricidae; genus Stramonita; species Stramonita haemastoma. The sequence continues at coordinate 39,478,855 of CM060336.1, forward strand.
ATGTTACACATGGACCTGTGTTTATCATCTCATCCAAAAGACTAGCACCCAGACCACCACTCATGGTCTAGTGGATGGGGGAAAAGTTTCAGGCACAAATGGGGATCACTCCACCACACACTTCAAACCTGAACTTTTCACTTTCAAGGTAGGTGCGTTACCTCTAGACCACCAACATTACCTAGCATTTCCTGGTGACCTCTGTTCCCATTAACCTTTGACCTGTTGCAGTATTGGCTGATGCATCTGATGCCTGACGCGGCAGTGAAGAGTGCAGTCATGACCTTCAGAGGAGTGGCGGACAGACAAGGAAAAGTGAGCCTTCGTAACCACCCACTGCGACACTATAATAACGTCTGATATCATACAGAAATAGTCGTGATGGGACTTCTGATGAAGGCTCATCCAGGAGCCGAAACTCAAGTCAGGTCAGGCCAAAAATGCCTAAAATGCTGCCATTGAAAAATGTTATTCCCTACAATTTATTTTTTATTTCAATTTTTTTTCTTTGAATCATTGATAAATCATTTTCAAAATGATTGAGAAGTTGTAAGTGGTTACCTGCACTTGTTTTTTTATCCTCTACTTTCTTGTCAATATTAGAAATATTCGTATGGAAAATTTTCTGGCTGAAAGAATAGGCCATATTGTAATAATTCGCTGTGACACTAAAGTATCATCTATGTCTTATGTGTGGAAGTCTTAGCATGGAGGAATTCCTCTCCTTTCTGTTAATGACTTGCAAAGCAGTGGTGGAAAGGATAGGCCATATATAGTCATCCACTGTGACACTATAATAACAACGACATCTGATATATGGAAATGTTAGTATAAAAGAATTCATCTCCTTCCTGCTGATGACTTTCAAAGCGATAGCTGAAAGAAAATGAAAGTTAAAGTTAAAGTTAAAGTCTGTCCCGAGCCATAAGGCTCATCAGGCTGGTGCTTATCCCGGTTTCTGTGGCGTTAAGCGACTGAGAGTCATAGACTACCCCCTGGATAGGACGCCAGTCTATCGCAGGGTTAACCCCCAACACAAGGTTGTTACCCCTTTTACACCTGGGTAGGGTGAGAAAATAGCCGTAAAGTGCCTTTTCCAAGGGCACAACGTCGTAGCCGAAAGCTGGGATCGAACCCGTAACCTTTAGATTACGAGTCCAACGCCCTAACCACTAGACTACCGCGGCGGCTGAAAGAAAATGAAAAATGGCCATTTATGATCGTCCATTGTGAAACTATGATAACCTCTGATCCATGGAAAATAGAACATATACTGAGGAGGAATCTTTTTTTTTATCTCCAGAATTCAACACAACATCATTGTCTTCACAGCAGCTCATCAGAAAGTTCATAATTAGGGGAATTTTTTTTTTTCATATTTGCCTGAAAAAAGACAGAAGAATTGGATGGGTAGGCAGAAAATAAGCATGAGAGAGGGAGAGGATAGAGAGGTATGGATAAAGACAGAAGTAAACACAGTGATATCAAAGGGGAAATTTTTAGCACAGAATTTCCAAAAGGTGAAGGTGCCATTTATACTAAAAGGGTTTCCGGCATACACATGGGGAAACTTATATGCCATAAATTTGGATTTTAGCCGCTATTCATATGCCATAAATTTGTATCATAATTGCTATTCATACACCATAAATTTGTATCATAACTGCTATTCATATGCCATAAATTTGGATAACTGCTATTCGCATGCTATAAATTTGGATCGTAACTGCTATTCACATTCTGTAAATTTTATCATAACTCCTATTCTTATGCCGTAAATTTGTATTGTGACTGCTATTTATGTGCCATAAATTTGTATCATAACTGCTATTCATGTGCCATAAATTTGAATCGAAACTGCCATTCATACACCATAAATTTGTATCATAACTGCTACTCATATGTCATAAATTTGGATCATAACTGCTGTTCATGTGCCATAAATTTGTATAACTACTATTCATATGCAGTAGATTTGGACAGTAAATGCCATGATTTATATGCAATAGATTTAAGCCATGAATGCCATTTATATGCCATAGATGAAAACCACTTGAATGTAATTCACCCCCTACCACAAAATGAGTCTCATTGCACCTGGCTCACTCTTTCACTTGCAGTGATTTTAGGCAGGTGGGGATCAGGTTGTTGAGTTGAGATTCCATTGTTTATAAAATGATAAGGTTTCTCCTGCCTTGTGCTGAAGTTTTAAGGTGTGATTTTGTTTCTTTTTGCTTTTAAAACACCCAAGCATTCATTCCTGACCACCTGTCATGATGCAAAATTTGTCAATTTCTCATTTTGCTACTTCCTGGAGTCAAGCATTTCAATTTGTAATAACTTTTCATATGATTCTCTAATTTTAAATGTGGTTTTCTTTTTTTCAAAATTGAATAGCTTTAAAGTTGTTGTTTTTTTTAATATTTTATTGCAGATTAATAACATGTCGACAATAAGAAATGGTCATTCACTATAATATGACTCATTATACTTACAAAGACGCCATTTGTATGCCATGGATCTAAACCATAGATGCCATAGATTGGGATGATAACTGCCATTTATATGCTATAGATTTAAATCATAAATGTCATTTATATGTCATAAATTTTATGATGGATGTCATAATTTATATACCATATATTTGGATCCTGCCATTATTTATGTTGCATAGATTTTGACCTTGAAAGCCATGATTTTGGATTCTGGCTGCCATTTATATGCCTAGATTTAGACCATGAGTGCCATGAATTACATGGCACAGATTTGGACTACGAATGCCATGAATTACATGGCACAGGTTTAGACCATGAATGCCATTTATGTGCCATAAATTTAAACCATGAATGTCATGGATTTGGACCCCGAATCTCACTCTTCAGAATGTTGCAATGATGTTTGGTGCCGTGCCATTGTCAGCTGTTGTGCCTGTTTTTGTAAATCCAGTTAGTATGTGTTTTAGCACTAAATACAAAATTCCAAAAAAGCAAAAATAACGTCTGGCATTTTAGACAAGAAGATGGTGATTTAAAAAAAACTTTTTTTTTAATGGGTACTGTTGCAGTGTATCCATGTCAGCAATATTAGTGAAATGGAAATGCATTATTGTATTCATTGATTTGTGGGTAATTTATGATACTATCTTTGCATTTATAGTTGTAGATAATGTTTCTTTTCCTTTTCATTTGAGTGTTTCTGTGTGCGTGCTTGTGTGCGTGCGTGTGTGCATTTGGTGTGTGTGTGGTGTTGAAATGATATGAAGCTTTTTTTTTTTAATCTGTATTTCTCAGTGACATTTTATGATCTCAAATTTTTCAGTGATGTTTTCTCGGTGACATTCATTGTATATTTAAATGTTGTTAGTAGTATTTTATTACCACAGCACATGCCTCAGTGATTTTCGTAAATTACAACACATTTCTCTGTGATATTCAAAGAGACAAAAGCAGCATAGTGCATGTAGTATTTCCTTTTTTTGCACTGGGAGGGTGGGGGGGGGGGGGGGGTTCTGCTTCATGTTCATCAACATTTATTATTCCTGAAAGGTCAGTGTCTTGCAAATATTGCTATTCCTGAAAGGTCAGTGTCTTGCAAATATTGCTATTCCTGAAAGGTCAGTGTCTTGCAAATATTGCTATTCCTGAAAGGTCAGTGTCTTGCAAATATTGCTATTCCTGAAAGGTCAGTGTCTTGCAAATATTGCTATTCTGAAAGGTCAGTGTCTTGCAAATATTGCTATTCCTGAAAGGTCAGTGTCTTGCAAATATTGCTATTCCTGAAAGGTCAGTGTCTTGCAAATATTGCTATTCCTGAAAGGTCAGTGTCTTGCAAATATTGCTATTCCTGAAAGGTCAGTGTCTTGCAAATATTGCTATTCCTGAAAGGTCAGTGTCTTGCAAATATTGCTATTCCTGAAAGGTCAGTGTCTTGCAAATATTGCTATTCCTGAAAGGTCAGTGTCTTGTGAATATTGCTATTCCTGAAAGGTCAGTGCCTTGCGAATATTGCTATTCCTGAAAGGTCAGTGTCTTGTGAATATTGCTATTCCTGAAAGGTCAGTGTCTTGCAAATATTGCTATTCCTGAAAGGTCAATGTCTTGTGAATATTACTATTCCTGAAAGATCAATGTCTTGCAAATATTCCTATTCCTGAAAAAATATTTTCCATCACAAAAGAGCTTGAAATAGTGAAAACACAGTTTTGTAATTAACTGATAATCTAAAAAAAAAAAATGTTTTAATCAGTAGAAAGACTTTGTAGTATAAAAAAGTAGAAAGTAGAAAGACTCTTTCAGCTAGCAGTTTTGTGTTAAAGGAGAGAGAGAGAGAGAGAGAGAGAGAGAGAGAGAGAGAGAGAGAGTGTGTGTGTGTGTGTATGTGTGGATAAACTTTTTAAGCAAATTGTTATGATTATGGACATTCAGCATGATGTGCCTTTTATCTGAGCATGACATGTTTGTAAAATGCTGTATCGTGCAACTTGTGGTTGTGACGATTGACATGAAAATATCTAGCATTCTTCTGTGTTAGGAACATTGCAACCATGGCTCTTTTTATCAGCTGTCTTTTAGCGAAGGCATTGGAAAATTATGGGCAAAATTACGCAATAACTTTTATGGGTATTCCCATGCTATAAATAGATAGATGTTTACAGTTGAAGAGCTTGAATAAATACTCATTTTAAACGCTTTCATGATTATGTTGTGTTTTTGTGGAAAATGTGTATCTAGTCTGAAATAATTTTTTTGACAATTCAGTAATGAAAATTTTTTTTTCATCTCTCTTTCTCTCTCCATCTCAAATTCTTACCTGTTACCTTTGGATACAAGACCTTTATTTACTGTCATTCTTAAAATCTCTCTCTCTTTCAAACACACACACATACACACACATGCACGCATGCGTGCGTGCACACACACACACACACACACATTGTTTTAAACCAGACACTGACGCAATCATTTATGTATGAATGATTATATTTTTCACTTTTTTTTTTAAACAAGTACAAAACATACCAAAAAAAGGAGTAAACATCAATCTTAAAAATACACATGTTTGTTTTACAAAAAAAAATATTAAAAAAAAAAAACTTTTTTCCATTGCAAACTACCCCTTTATCAGCCTGGAAAATTGAAATGATTTGTTCACAATGTGTCAACACCAGGCCAACCTCTGTGGCTATATAGTGCTGTAGAAAATAGATGATGTATACATGCGAATGTAGGCTGAAGAGGTGGCAAGATTTTAGAGCAATCAGCAATAAAAAAAAAAAATTTTTTAAATTGATCGTACCTCTTTGATTTGTGCACTTAATGTGACTAGTCAAAGCATCTCCATGATACAGATTGTTGTGTGTTCCTCAGCTTAACTGGGGGTTACCCAGACTATATGATTTGATTCGTTCATCCCACCTGGGAATCACTGTGGGACTATAGATGAGAAGTTTACATGTATGACTGTTTTTAAGTATAGACCTCGCCATAGATGAGAAGTTTACATGTATGACTGTTTTTAAGTATAGACCTCGCCATACAGACAGCCATACACTGTCTTCAAAAGATCTGATTATCCCTTCAAAGGACAGTGAATGTTGTTATGTTAAGAGCTTGTCATGGCTGAAGACAATCTTTACACAACACTTCAAAGCACAACACTGTTTTAATGTTGGCCTTGGCACTTAACTTACATCAATAACTGACACAACTTATGGCATGAGCAATACATGGTATGTAAATTATAATAGTATGCGGTAAGACAGATTAGTGAATGTGTGTACACAGGTGTTTTTGCAGGTGTATACAAGTATACCCAAAATTTTACTATCACACAATATGCTTTTGTGAAGGAATGGTTAATATGGTATCTTATCCAAGCTTATCATTAGATAAGTTTAAAAACAAAGGTATTCTTGTTTCCATATATGATTTGAGATAGTTTTGTTTCATATGATTTCATTTATACAAATCCGTTACTCAAATGTATCACACGAAATACACACAATTCACTCGGATAAAACTTTGAAACACTAAAGTGTCGTGTCTCAAAGCACTTACATGACTTGTGACTGATACCTTAGAGTATACATTAAAAGGTAAAGGTGTAAAGGTATAGGTGTCCCATAACCTGTGCAGTCATTGGGGAGTGAGATGTCAGTGCAAGCATGCACAGAAAATCACATGATGTATCAATGCAATCACTTTCTTCAGAAAAAAAAGAAAGAACTAATATCAATAAAAATTACGATTATACCCTTCTTTATAATATATGATGTTGCTTTGATCATCAGTTAACTTCAGGAAAAAGACAAACAAACAACAACATAAGCAATAACAACAACACACACAACAAAAGATTATCTGGATGATTTTAAAACCAAAGGAGATGAAACAACAGCTTACTTGCATCATTCGTCTCTCTGAACATGACACAACAAAAACAGGCAGTTTGATTTTATAGGACAGATTTCATATTTCTGCAAAATGGAAGTTCAATACCTTGAATATATTGACCTTTTTCTTAGACCCCTCAACAAAACAGCCAAAGGCCACCACAGCAGCATTCCTGCTGAGGTATACATGTTGCAGAATACATTATGAATGAGTATAAACTTTACAAATCTATAAAAAAAATATAAAAAAAATTTTTAATAATTAAAAAAAACTCACATTTCTCTACTTCAATTTGTATGACTTATAGATTTAAAAAGAATACTGTTCACATGCAGTTGTACATAAAACTGTCAGAATTGTTGTGATTTTATGTACACAAATACATATGTAATATAAGGGGAGAAAAAAGAAAAGATGACAGCATAAAAACGCAATATAGCTTTCAACACTATTTATTTGTTCATCCCCCAAAATGGTGTATAATCAATAAAGGTAAATAAAAGCAGACCATACTGAGGGCATCAGCCATTCTGTTTGATCTATCATCCACAAATTATTATTTTAAAAAAAACCAAGAGTATAAAGATACCATTCAAGCTGATGCCTTACTTCTTTGAATTTTTGCTAAAACTAAAAGGCAGCTTACTTGATAGAACAGTTTACAGTCTGCCAGGTATATCACACAAGGTTGGGTCATATTCAATGATGCCAGTCATGAGGTACTTTCTTAAAAAAATCAATGCACATAATGATTGTCAGATCCCTCCCCACCACCACCAAAACAAAAAAACAACACATATACCCCCTCACTGCCCCCCCCCCCCCCCCACCAAAAAAAAAAAAGCAACAACAAAAAATCCACAAGAAAAACCCAAATCAACCACCAAAACAAAACAAAAAAGGGACCACAGAAACACAAATTTACACAGGCGTGTGGTCTGGTGGAATGCCGCCAAAGTGTATGTTAACGGAATCTACAACACCCTTCACTTCTGAATGCCGATGGTAGATGTTGCATCACTGAATGATTGTCATACTCACCACAGGATTTACACACACAAAAAAAGGTCTTACAATGACAGCTCTGTTCTTGTGTAACCTTACTAACAGGGGATGGGATAGCCTAGTGCCGTAGTGGTAAGAGTGATACGCAGTTTGCTCATGATCTGTTGACCCGTGCTCAAATCCCATAAAAGAGGATTTTTCTTCTGGAGTTAACATCTGTGCTGAATCCACTCCCTGTAAAAGTCCTTCAGATGAGACTATAAACTGAGGGCCCATGTGCAAACACATGCACAACATTTTGCGCACATGTTAAAACCCATTCCACTTTTTGGAAAACTAAGTCATTGCGTGCCAGTGGGAACAGATGACCAAATGTGCATACACACAGGGACTAGATTAAAAAAGTACACGAGCGTTTATTTCATTATCCTCAAAATAAAAGAATGATAAAGTTAGTCCCTTTCCCTGCAGATGACTTAAAAAAGTTAAAGTTAAAATCTGTCCCAAGCCTAAGGCTCATCAGGCCGGTGCTTATCCCGGTTTCAGCAGCGTTATGCGACTGAGAGTCATAGACTCCCCCCTGGATAGGACGCCAGTCTATCGCAGGGTTAACCCCCAACACAAGGTTGGTACCCTTTTTACACCTGGGTGGGGTGAGAAAATAGCCGTAAAGTGCTTTTTCCAAGGGCACAACGCCATAGCCGAAAGCTGGGATCGAACCCGCAACCTTTAGATTACAAGTCCAATGCCCTAACCACTAGACTACAGCAGCGGCTCTGCAGATGACTTACCAGCGATTAATTAATACCCTGAGCATTTTGTGCTCTGGCTTTACATGTGACAGTTCTTTTCATTTGTTTGGAGCTTTTTTTTTTCTTCTTCTTTTTTGTTGTTGTTTGTTTCTCTCTTATACTTCTTTCTCCAAGAGCGATGGGTTTATTTCATACCCAGCTATTTTGCTGACAGCTAAAAAAAACCTGCAGACAAGTTATTGTCATGCATTACGATGGTAAGTGATAGACTGATGAACTGTGATGTGCTGTAAATGGCTGGGGGGATGCATGAGCCTGTACTCCAGTAACAATGACTGATAAAATCACTTATGCTCTTACACACACACACACACACACACACACACACACACACACACACACACACACACACACACACATACACACACTACAAACACTAATTCACACACACACACACACACACACACACACACACACACACACACACACACACACACACTTGTAAAATGCATGCAACACATACACACACACACTCATTCACGCACACACACACTCATTCACACGCATGCACACACACACACACACACACACACACACACACACACACACACACACACACACACACACACACACACACTCATTCACACACACACACACACACACTCACTCCACACACACACACACACACATGCTCGTAAAATGCATGCAACACACATACACACAACCAATGGTGCTGATACAGAATTGTGCTGACATACTGCCATATCATATTATCATGTAACAGAAATCAGACCAGCCACTATTTTCTTATGTATCACATTTCCTCTGTTCACACAGGTATTATTACACAATGCAATGAATCGATACTGTCGCATACACACTCAATAACGTGTTAAAAACATACAGCAATCAAGACTGTCAAATAACAACTGTACAGATGATGTTCTCACACTCAGGGGGGGGGTAAAAAAAAGAAAGAATATTGCTATTCGGAATAAGATGTTGGAGTGCTGATGGAAATGTTAATGGTGGTAATAATGATGATGATGATGAAGATGAAGATGATGATGATGATGATGATGATAGCGATACACCCATTATGAGCAGACATCTTTGTGATGGTCAGTTACAGGGGAGACTGGCATATTCACGGTCGCAAGGAGCTCAGGGTGGCTTCCATTTTTCAGCTGCATTCAGTGTAGGGGGGTAGTGATGGAGGAGTTATTTCCATGGCCTGAGGAAGAATCCTCCCACGGCTTCACCGTCACTGGCAAACAGAAATCAGAAAGGATAGCATTTTCATCACGCATGCACGCATGCATGCACGCACGCACGCACGCACACAAGTACACACACACAGGTGGGAACAGATGACAAGATTTACAAAACTGCATATATACGGGGACTGGATGAAAAAAAGCACATGAATGCTTATTCCATTATCCTCGATATAAAAGAATTTAACAAAAAGAATTTAACAATAACAGGCATGCACATTATTCATTATCTTGGTTTCTTAAGTCATATTTTTGCGACTGGCTTTTTTTTGATACACAATAACTTTTTTGTTGACGTTGTTGCTGTTGTTGTTTTTTTCCCCACTAAAATACTAAGTGGTCTGTAACCCCTGCTCATTGTATGAGCCAATGGCCTTTTTGTGATTAAATCAGTTAAGGTTGACTTTGAGTTTTCTCTCTCTCTTATTCAGAGCAGTTTTATCCTTTTCAGAAGTTGAGTCTTAAAGATAATTAGAAGGCCCCAATCAGAAGTTGAGTCTTAGAGATAATTAGAAAGTCCCAATCAGATATTTTGGCATTGAAGCAATCTCATACTGATGTGTTTATTGATTGCAAAATGAATAATCTTTATATTTCAAGGATTACAGATAATAAGCATTTACAATCTTTTTTTTTATCCAGCACTTGCCCTGATTATGGACTATCAAAACAAACAAACAAAAATAAAAATCCAAAACTAAACAAAACCCCAAAACAACAACAAAAAATAACAGCAAAACCCCCCACAAAAAAACCCACCACCAACAACAAAAGTTCAACCTAAAAAAAAAACACACACAAATATTTTTTCAAAAGTTCAACCTATGATTTTAAGAAAGGAGACAGATATATATATTCAACAAAGACATGATCCCCAAATGTCCTGAACATAAATGTCAAAACAGATGTATACGCCGATTATATTTAGACAAAAGA
>CM060336.1:39491716-39566716 GCA_030674155.1 Stramonita haemastoma
ACCTAAAGCAATACTTGTAGGCTACCCCATAGACTTGTAAGTTACCTAAAGCAATACTTGTAGGCTACCCCATAGACTTGTAAGTTACCTAAAACAATACTTGTAGGCTACCCCATAGACTTGTAAGTTACCTAAAGCAATACTTGTAGGCTACCCCATAGACTTGTAAGTTACCTAAAGCAATACTTGTAGGCTACCCCATAGACTTGTAAGTTACCTAAAACAATAGTTGTAGGCTACCCCATAGACTTGTAAGTTACCTAAAGCAATACTTGTAGGCTACCCCATAGACTTGTAAGTTACCTAAAGCAATACTTGTAGGCTACCCCATAGACTTGTAAGTTACCTAAAGCAATACTTGTAGGCTACCCCATAGACTTGTAAGTTACCTAAAACAATACTTGTAGGCTACCCCATAGACTTGTAAGTTACCTAAAACAATACTTGTAGGCTACCCCATAGACTTGTAAGTTACCTAAAGCAATACTTGTAGGCTACCCCATAGACTTGTAAGTTACCTAAAGCAATACTTGTAGGCTACCCCATAGACTTGTAAGTTACCTAAAACAATACTTGTAGGCTACCCCATAGACTTGTAAGTTACCTAAAGCAATACTTGTAGGCTACCCCATAGACTTTTAAGTTACCTAAAACAATACTTGTAGGCTACCCCATATATCCTGGGGACCAAAAATCCTGCAACTTTTTATCAAGAGAGAAGAAACTCGTAAGTTACCTAAAACAACGATGACGATGACAGCAATGATGCCAAAGACGACAAAGGCGATGATGCAGTTCATGCGACAGTTCTGCCAGCACATCTTGCGTCGCACTTGGCCAGCCCGACGGTTGAAGTTATGCGATCCTGACTGTAGCTCTTCTGCAAAAAAGAACACAAAGACCGGTGTTATGATGCAATGCAATGTGATGTCAGTGAACTCTGGTATAGTAGCTCTTCTGCAAAAATGAACACAAAGACTGGTATTATGATGCAATGCAATGTGATGTCATGTATTATGATGCAATGTGATGTCAGTGAATTCCGGTATAGGGCTCTTCTGCAAAAATGAACACAAAGACCGGTATTATGATGCAATGCAATGTGATGTCAGTGAATTCTGGTATAGCACTTTACTTTGAATAGCCCAAATCACTGATAATATATATATATATATATATATATATATATATATATATATATATATATATATATATATATATATATATATATATATATACAAAACACACACACACACACACAAACATAGACAGACCTAATGAAACAAATGACAGCATTTCCGGGAGGGGGGGGCAATTTATGGTAAAGAAAGTAGAAAAAAGCAATCCCAAAATTTACACAAAAACCCCACCTCTTCTTTTCTCTGTGTGTTCCCTTATTGGGTGAGAATGAGATCCAAAGTGCCTGGTTTTCTCCTGTGCTTGTAACTCAGCAGGAGGTCTGCCTGCAGGCCTCTGCTGACACATTCCCACTTCAGGACAGCTCATTGTTTGGAGGGCACAAGATGCATGCTGGGTATGTTCATGTTCCCGTAACTCACTGGATGTGGCCATGAACTAGGGGATCTTTAACGAGCATATTTGATCAGAATTAAAGCACTGACAGGTCTAAGTTACTTTGAGCTGATCAGGGAAATCCCTAAAACCCCCATCCTTTGTCCACCATATGAGGATGATCTAATGGCTTTGTTGAACAGTATTTTTTCTAACACTTCAGTTATATTGGTAGACATAGGCGAGTCTTTATCAAGTTTATGTAGTATTTTACCAATACTAATTAATACCAATATTTTAATCATCTTAATAAACACTGTATTTGTGTGGGTTAAAAGACAAATTTATTGCATGTCGGGGATGGGACAACCTGGAAATTTTTTTGTGTGGAGGGTGGGGGGTGGGGTTTGCTGCCTCATCTTCTGTGACATGCCCATCCTGTTGCTCCCACACCGCTCATTTTAATCTCCCCACCACAGCCATACCCAGATTCAATGTGTCTCATCCCTGGGGTCAGGAGTCCACAGGGAGCCCATAAATATTAGGCCACCATGGGGCTAACAGCCTGGAAGTTTGAGTGTTGTACTCAACTAGCAATCTGATGGCCCAGGCTTGAGCTACCACTGAGATGCCCATGCATGGAGATTTTTTTCCTCCTGGAGTTAACATCAGTGCCGACTCCACTCCCCAGAAAGTCTTTCAGATAAGACTATAAACAGAGGTCCAATGTTTGAATGTATGCATGCAAAACATCTTATGCACACAGTAAAACTTGTTCTACCTTTTGGAAGAGTAGGTCATCGTGTACCAGTGGGAACAAACGAAAAACTATTAAAAAAAAAAATTTTAAATTTTAAATCGCATGCACACTGTTGTGTGTTTAAACATTATCCCTGAAGTCAGAATTAGTTAAAGTCTGTCCCGAGCCTAAGGCTCATCAGGCCGGTGCTCATCCCGGTTTCTGTGGGGTTAAGCGGAGGTCAGAATGTAGCTACCTTAATGGTGGGTAAACAGTCTCATAAACAAAATGTGACCACTGGTGAACCTCAAAGCACTTTGGGAGGAGGGGGGCGGAGGGAGGGAAGAAGACATGTGATGACTATGCTACAACCTTGGCAGATCAGTACACAAAACCTTACCTGAGCGAGACTGCAAATCATCAATTCTTTCTCCGCGCTCGACGACCTTCTCCACATTTTCCTTCAGCAGATGGGTCACCTCACTGACATCAGACTCCAAACGATCTATGTGGTCCGTCCTTCCAGCCCTGATTGCAAAAAAAACCAAATAAAATAAAAGATCATCATAAAGGCATCCATGCCGTTAGTGTCCATATCATATGACAATTTGGTCCCTGATAAAAGATTGGAAACTTAAAAACTGACAGCCGGCAGTCAATAATTCAGAACTGCCAACAGAATTAAATGAAGCTGCTATGATTACAATCCAGGTGCTATGATAATGATATCAGACCTCGTGTCCTGACATTTACACAAAGAAAGCCTTGTTTCCTAGTGCTATGCAAGGGGCTTCCAGTGACACGTGTGATACGTATACACTTCAACTTTTCAATTTAACAGTTTGAGAACAATTGCTATTATCTCTGGATGAGGCTTTGTATCAATAACCAACTTACCTAGGTCTTGTGTGCAAACATACATAACAGTTATAAATTCAAACACACACACTCTGGAGTTAACATCAGTGCTGACTCCACTCTCCCCAAAATTCCTTTGGATGAGACTATAAACTGAGGCCCTGTGTGCGAACGCACACAGCACATCTTGCCCACATGTTAAATCCTGTTCCACTTTTTGTAAGAGTAGGCCATTGTGTGCCGGTGGGAACATGACACAAAACTGCATACACACAGGGACTGGGTGTAAAAAAGCACACGAGTACTTATTCTATTATCCTCGATATAAAAGAATAAAAGAAATGGGGAAAAAAAACAGGCGTGCGTGCGTGTGTGTGTGTAAGTTAACTGTTACTCTGTGTGTGTGTGTGTGTGTGTGTGTGTGTGTGTGTGTGTGTGTGTGTGTGTGTGTGTGTGCGTGTGCGTGTGTGTGTGTACATATGTGCGTGCGTGCGTGCGTGCGTACATGAACGTGAGGTAAATTTCTTTACTACATAACGAACTGCAACACTATGGAATACATAAAAAAATAGTTTCTTTTTCTGCATTCTAGGCCGAGCTCAGTTTACATCGACCATCGCTCCTCTCGGAAAAAACTTTGCCAAGTTGCCTATGATTTTTGTTGGTGTTGCTGTTCTGCAGGAAAATACACGCAAAAGATACTTACATTGTGTGATGATGTTGACTCCCTTTGACAATGTCTTATTATCACGCTGACGATTGTTATCCTTCGCTGTTAACTTTGATCCTTTTTTGGCGTTTCGTAGATGTCTACCTGGTTGATGGGCCAAGCCTCCTCATTGTCAGCTGATACTTACAACTTTCGTTCTTAGATGTCGTAACACGAGTATAATGATTGCAGTTTTTTCCCCACAAATACGTTGATATAACAAAAAATGATACTGATGAAATTGAATTGAAAAATATTTTGATTTATACAAAGGAAGAGTTATTTTAAATACAGAGATGAACTAGACAATGCGACATTGAAGTCTTATTACTTAAATCGCACAAATAACTGAAAACAACTGCAAGCCAAAAAACATGTCGGGTCAACATTGAACTTTCTGGTGGAAAGCAATGTCCACGGGTGAATCCTGCCTGGTGTTGAAAGTTTCGATATCACATCGTAGCTGATGACAGGAAAATCTGATCAAAAAAAAGAAAAAAAGAAAGAAAGTTCCGTTATCCATTAGGCCATAAAGGGTGGTTTAGGAGCCAGCCTTTCAGACGAACTCTTTGAAACAGGGACAACACAACAATATTGGGAATAGATTGCCCTCAACCCCAACCCCATCCCATCCCCCATGAGCTCGATTCCATTTTACTGACCAGGAACATTTAGGAAACAAATGAACAGCAAAAACAATCAAAGAACCCCCCCCCCCCCCCCCCAAAAAAAAAAAAAAAAATAAAAAAAATAAAAATAAATAAAATAAAAATTTAATCAGATCTTCTTTCCCCAGAGGATGGTCAATAGTGAAAGAGAAGATAAAATCGAATAAGCTGATGATATAATGGAAACTGAAAGGGAGGGGGGTTGTTGTTGAGTTTTTTTCTCATTTATGCATTCTTTTATTCCGATGACAATGGAATAAGCACCCGTGTGTCTTTTTTTTTTTTTTTTTTTTTTACATCTGGTTCCTGTATGCATGCGGTTTTGTCAATTTGTCATTTGCTCCCACTGGCACACAATAACCCGGTTCTCCAAAAGGTGGAACACATTTCAACGTGTGGGCAAGATATTTTGCATGTGACCGTGTTCATACACGGGACCTTGGTTTATAGTCTCCCTAAAAGAAATTTTGCGGGAGTGAAGTCGGTAATGATGTTAACTGCAGGGGGAAAATCCCTTTGAACGGGCTAAGAAAAAGTCTGAAAACATAATAATAATAATAATAATAATAATAATAATAATAATAATAATAATAATATATGGGATTTATATAGCGCTGAATCTTGTAGAGTACACAAATCAAAGCGTTTACTTCACATGCAACACAATCTCACTGACACATCTGGGTTAGCCTCCCGAGGCTTTAGGTGGCTTTTTCAAGTGTCCCTCTTTATGGTGCATAAAATCTTTGATGTCAATGTCTCTGATGATGTCTTCATCAGCAGGACGCTGCAGCTCGTAGCCCATGAGAAGGTTGTAGAAGCGGGGCTGAACAAAGTCGGTGGGCATGACCAGGAACGACCTGCCCTGGATCTTCAAGTTGCCAAAAAAAGACCCCCACACCTGACTGGGGGGTTTCCTTTCAGCCGAAGCCATCAAGCCATCTCTTGCGATCGCTTCACTGGCTGCTTGTCTCACAAAGAATGATGTGTAAGATTAGTAGGTTACCATTTGCTTCAAACGTCTCCACAAATCTGCACTCTCTTAGGCTATCTCTGCAACTGTTTTCACTTTGGCCTAAAGCCTACACTCCATTCCGTTCCCTTCACTCAGCTGCGGATACTGTGTCCTTTTCAACATCCAGATTCAAGCAAACCGCTGTCGGCCATTGCTCTTTCTCTATGCTACTTTGTGGTCCATTAATCTGGAAGGGCCTCCCTGTATCCCATCGCCAAAAGCCAACATCTGATATTACAAATCCAACTTCAAAACACATTTCCTAACTAAGATACCCCCTCCTAATCTATCCATATTCTTTCACAGTCACCCCCATCTCCATCAACAGGCTTAAGCGTGTTGTGTACGAGCGCGCAAGTAGACTAGGCCTACATGTGTACATGTGTGTGTGTGTGTGTGTGTGTGTCGTGCGAACTTTTATTTCGAGGATAATGGAATAAGCACTCATGTGCTTTTTTTTTTGCTTTTTTTTTTTTTTTACATCCAGTCCACGTATGGTGCAGTTTTGTAAATTTTGTCATCTGTTCCCACTGGCACACAATGGCCTACTCTTCCGAAAAGAGGGGACGCGTTTTAATGCAAAATGTTCTGCTTGCGTTCACACACGGGACCTCGGTTTATGGTCTCATCCGAAGGACTTTTGGGGGAGCCGAGTCAGCACTGATGTTAACTCTAGAGAAAAAAAAAATTATCTAGAAGGAAATTCGAACCCCTGTCAGCAGATCACAAGCCCATCACTCTGACCACTGGGCTATCCCGTCTGAAGATGTGTCAAACTGACACACTGTGTATTCTAAGCAAGTTGATGACTTCTCTTTATGGTGTAAACAGAATTACCTTGACCTGAATGGAAACAAGACAAAAGAACTTTTAACTGATTTCCGTATGGATCCGGTTCCTGTTCTAGTTCTTGTCACTGATGGAATAAAACTAGAGCGTGTGCACGAATATAAGTACCCAGGAACAATCATTGATGATAAATTGAAATTTATTGCAAACACAAATCTGTTGAATAGGAAACTCAAGCCCAGGAACGTTATTTTTCTTGTCAAACTTCAAACTCTGCAAGTTCATGCAAAATTTCTGCACAGCTTTTATCACTGTATTATTGAGTCTAACATTTGTTTCTCATTCATGTATTGGTGTGGTCGTTTAAGTCTTAAAAACAAATTTGCATCGAATAAAATTGTGCAGAGATGTATCTAAATTTTGGGCAACATAACACACAACTAATCTGAGTTATATGAACAAGGGGGGGGGGGGGGGGGGGGGGGGGGGGAGCAAGACAAATTGTGAGTGATGATGATAAAACATAACAATTTTCAAACGTGTTTAAAAAAATATTTAAAAGTCCACAAAGGCGTAACATATATATGTAAGAAGAAAAACAAAAGCAAAAACAAACCCAAAAAGCAAAGAAAGAAAGACCACCATCCCCAAACAACAAAAAAGCCCGAAATAGCACCCCCCAAAAAAAACAAACAAAACAAAACAAAAAAAAACAACAAAACCCAAGAAAACGCAAAACAAAAATGTCCCCCCCCCCACCACACACAAACAAACCCCCAAAACAAAATAAAATAAAACCCAACTGTCCTTATTTAGGCGACAGGAATACAATTTCAAATTCAACAAAAGAACCGAAACATTTCTTTCTATTAATAAGTTTATATATATATATATATATATATATATATATATATATATATATATATATATATATATATATATATTATATATATATATATATATAAACTTATCAATAGAAAGAAATGTTTCGGTTCTTTTGTTGAATATATATATATATATATATATATATATATATATATATATATATATATATATATATATAAATATATATATATATGCTGCGAAAGTTGGACAATGACCGCTGAAACCACCAAGCGGATCCAGACGTTCGAGACAAAATGCTTCAGGCGACTGCTTGGAATTTCCTGGAAGAATAGGAAAACAAACACCTTTGTGCGAAGTCAAGTCGCACTGATGGCTGGCCCTCAGGAACCCCTACTAGCCACTGTCAAGAAAAGGAAGCTGGCATGGTTCGGCCATGTCACACGCCACAACACCCTCCCCAAGACAGTCCTACAAGGAACGCCAGAAGGTGGCAGACGCCGAGGCAGACAAACCAAAAGCTGGATGGATAACATCAAGGAGTGGACCCACCTGGACAGTCCAACACTCATTCGGAAGGCGGAGGACAGGGCTGGATGGCGACGGCTGGCTGCAGAATCGTCTGTCATGTCTCCTCCATGACCATCCCGGTCATGAGAAAAGAAGAAGTGTGTGTGTGTGTGTGTGTGTGTGTGTGTGCGTTGCGCACCTGGACGTGAACCCGAGTCTTGTATAAATGGGGTCGTGTGGAGCGCCTGTATAACTATGTTGCAGAATTATGCGTGGGAGTATGTCACAAATGTGTTGTTTACGCAGAGAGCATATTGCCTTGACTTCGTATGGTGCTGTAAGCAGCAAGCTGTCTGGTGACATGTACACGATTCATTCTTTTATCTTGTAGATTCTCGTAACTTAAGTGAAATTCTCTGTTTTGAGATAATAACATAATAAAGTATTTAAAATTGAAAGCTGACATAGTAATTTAAGAAAAGAAGCTGTTTGTTCTACTACTATAAAAAAAAGAAAAAGGAATGTATCAAAACAGGTGTTTATGAATTTTCGCCCTTAAAAAAAAAAGTTTTTACTCGTAATCTGTATTATGGTATACAATTATGTATTTAGATAGAATGAAAAAGTTTCAGTTTCCGGTCATGCGTTGTCGAGTCAGAAGATGACGTAAAGAGCCTCTCTCTCTTCGCGCGTATCCCATCTCGCACGCGGTCTGGCCGTTGGACAGAAGGACAATTTATTTTTTCGATAACCAATAATCATGGACGTCGCCAAGCTTGTGGAGATTCTTCGGGCTACTCTTGACCCCAATCATCGTGAAGAAGCAGAAAAGCAGCTTACCGAGGTAAGTTTTTATTCTTCCTACCTATAAAGAATTTCACGAGACACCTCGACCTCGTGTACCCAAAACCAGCATGGCTGAAATCGATCCGACATTCCTTTTTAGTACAGGGGGGTGATCTATGTGTTTCCCCATCTTTTGAAGGTATAATTCTAAATTAGAGGGTTTAATTCTTAAACGTATATGACATTTTAAGTTTTGATTTCTTATTCGGTACTCTGCAGAAAAAACTATGTTGGAATCGGTCACGTATGCTTGAAGTGGAAACGAACATGCCAGAAACTATTTTATAGGGCTAGGCAATTTACCTTTAGGGAGAAACAAAGACGTAATATAGGTGAGTCATCTTTTTTAGGAGATTGAAACTGTTACCAATACATTCACTTTTTTCATTATGCAGAATTTTGTATTCACTAATGTGTCATTGGGATATCTTTTTTTATGCTACTATTACTAAACTTAGTAGCCAGCAGTGTTAACCAATTCAATCTATCGTCAAATTCACTATACAGTTACCAATGATACTGTTTCTTACTTGCCTATCTGTGCAGTTTTAAATTGTTTTTATGAAATATTGACTTAAAAATATTAAAATAAGCATACTCTGCCTTTAGGCTTTACAAGGCAATACAAGTATGAACTCTGGCAACCAGAAGGCCTGCATGGTACATCACACATAATTGTACCCCAAGTTAACCCTTTCGCTGCTGACCTATTTTGCTCAGTCCTATGCTGAAGAAATTTTCAGAAACAGACAAAAATCACGCATATGATTTTCAATTGCTTTTAATTCAGGAAATTCCTAAGATAGCTACATAAAAGTATATACTGAATGAAAGGAAATTGAATGAAGATTGTATTTGTGACAATTTTAAAAATATATAATCAGACAGACACACGTGCGCGCGCGCGCGCGCGCGCGCACACACACACACACACACACACACACACACACACACACACACACACACACACACACACACCTGCTCTTCACACAAGCACAAAGCCAGGGAGCCAGGGCAGATGTCAGGAAGAACAATAGCTCATCAACAAAACAAATAGACACACACACTGATAACTGACAGCTAACGAGTAGCCTAGGTGACAAGTGACACACGAGGTCGCAACCACTTCAAAGTAGATCAAACACATCGGCCACTCAGTGACTGGCTCGCTCGCTCACTGACCGGGCTTGGTGCAACCATACGATACACACATTTATTTAGTTGTTCTGTTTATGAATAAACAGAGAAAAAAAGCAATATAATTATGTTATAAAAACGAATAAAGCCCTCAACTATACCCAACTGCATCTCAACGATGCGATCTTCATGTTCCGATTCAGACAACGAGTACGCAGAAGTTTCTTCCGATCAAAACCCGAGTCGTTTGCATCGCAAAGTTCGATGTCAACTGAATAAAAAAAAACCAACAACAACCCTAATCTCCACTATCTTGATCTCTATAAATTTCATCAATAACTTCGACAACTGTATAGGTCAGTTGAGGGGCAGCCATTGCTTCGAAAACCCAAAAATTGAACTTCGCAGTACCTCGTTTACCTTGCCGATTGAACGTCATAAAATATGCAAATAACTTGAACAAATGGGACTCATGGGTTGAAGATACATCAAGGGAGCTAAACAAATCATAATAAGAAGGATTTTCAGCAATGCTGAGCGGAACAGAGAGAGCGTTGGTTCATGACGAGCGGCGCTCGTCAACACAGCATTGCAGGTGGCGGTTTCTATGACGAGCGGCGCTCGTCAACAGCGCAGTGTAGGGGTTAAGGTTAGCCTAACACATTTTCATACCAAGTAAAAAGGGGAGATCAGCAACCTGTGCCCAAGCAATTTTTTAAGTTTACTGACTTGAAAAGTGGATGACCAAAAAACCCAAAAAAACCTGCTGGTTTGCTTGTGTTGAATTTGGGAATGTATGTGGCAGAGTGTGTTATTTATCTTACAACAAAAAACACCCTAACTCAAACGTGAAATTTACTCTATGATTTAATCAGTACATAAAAAACTAACTGGTAATGCACTTGACAAGAACCCCCCTCCTCGGTCTTCTAACAGGGGACGGGATAGCCTTGTGGTCAGAACGTTGCGCTGGCAATTTGACGACCCGAGTTTGATTCCCGGTCAAGGGGATTTTTCCCCTGGAGTTAACATAGTGCTGACTCCACTCTCGTGGCCTAGGCCAAAAGCTGTGTCAGTTATTGATGACAGCTCATTGCCAAGGCCTACACTAAAATGTGATGATGTTGTAAAATGTTGTGTTGAGATTGCCTTCTGCCATGACAAGCTCTTAACAGAACAGCCTGCACTCTCCTTCAAAGGAAAATAAATCCTCTGAAGTCGGAGTATGGCTGCCTATATGGCGAGGTACTTGAAAACGCAAACTTCTCATTCAGTGTGCAATTTCAATCTCACAGTGATTCCCAGGTGGGATGAGTGAGTCAGAGTGCACATTCTGGGTGACCCCCCAGAGTGTTAAGCTGGGGAACAACAACAACTCCACTCTTCCCAAAAGTCTTTCGGATGAGATTGTAAACTGAGGCCCCGTGTGCGAATACGCAGAACATCTTGTGCACACGTTAAATCCTGTTCCGCTTTTTGTAAGAGAAGGCCATTGTGTGCCGGTGGGAACAGATGACAATATTTACACAACTGCATACACACGGGGACTGGATGAAAAAAAAGCACACGAGTGCTTATCCCATTATCCTCGATATAAAATAATAAAAAAGAATAAAACTTCGACCTGTTCCACTTGAGGTTGATCGTTGTGGATCAGCAGCCAACTCTTCAGTTTCTTCTTTCATTTCCTTTTCATATTCAATCTAAGTTTCGCCTTCATAACATGGTACAAACTCATCAGAACTTTCTTCTGTAGGATTGTTGGACTCACTGTCTCAGTGTCTGACTCCGAAAGAAGTTCGAAGTCGCAAAACTTTGGAGGTAGTGCTTATCGCTTCGACATCCTTTTAGCCGGTCCTAGAACGTTTTATTTACTTTTGTGCATACTAGATGCACACTAGAGTTAGTTCTCTTGCAGTAGTGACCTCTGTAGGGCTATAAGAACGATTACTCTTGCAAGAGAAGTGCTGAAATGAAAGTACCCATCACTACCGAAACTGTCTCGTTTGCAGTCTACCATGGGTGATAACAAAAACAAAGACTCTCGTTTGCGGTAGGAAAGGAGTTAAGCAGCTGTGAGCATGTTTACCTCTTGGATTAGGAGGGATGACCAAGTGCTTCAGCTTCAGTACAGTCCCCCATTCACCCAGCTGACACCAATGTAAAGAGATGGGCGCTGTCCTTAAAATGCTGGCCCTTGGAGAAGCTGAACTTTCCTGAAGATACCTTGATCCCCAATGACCACAGAAATCACAAATGCAGTGTAATGAAAACACCTATACCTTTTATTTATTTATTTATTTATTTATTTAAATATTTATTAATGGCGATAGTTTACTTTTGTCATGCTGATTATTTACCTGTTCGTCTTTATGAGAACAGGCTGAATGTGATAATCCCTGTCTGGATGGAGTATCATTTGACATAGAATTTGGACCCAAGTTGAGCTTAAATTAACATTCCAGCTGAAAAAATGAAGTGATGGTATTTTATTAAACAGTACTATTGTACTTTAGAATTGAAAATATTAATTCTAAAAAAAATTTCAAGTTAAAATTCAACTTCAGCAAAGCAACCAGCAGTATGCTTAACACTTTCGCTGGAGTATAAGCAAATGCTGAGATTCATAACTTTTAAGAACAAGAAATACATACAGTGGAAAGAAAGGCTAACTGAAGGAAACATCTTTCATTAGTATTATAATCATAATTTTGCTTTTACTGTGTTACATTGTCAATGAAATAACATAGTAAGTCCTGCCTACTGACACTAATGACTAATCAGTCATTGAGTCTGAATGAATCTCAGAATCAGATATTTGTGAATTTCTTGGCAGAGATAAGTCCAAATCTATGAGAGAAAAAAAAGTCCAAATCTATTCATAATGATTATATTATCAACAACAACAAAAAAATAATATGCAGTAAAAAGAGAGTAGTTTGGTGATTAGGTGACTTTCTTTCCAAAGTAATTTTATTGAATGTATTATATGCACTTGTGGTCTTCATCACCCAGATTTATAATACTAAGTAACTAACACTAACAGGCCTGCAGATTGCAGAATGTTTTATTGGTGGGGTTGGAGTTTTTAATTATTTTTCCTGTATTTTTGTATTTATATTTAATCTAGCTCATAAATGTTCTTACTCTTCTGTTCAAACAATACAATGTTAGAAGTAGTATGTAGTTTGTTATGTACAATGTTAGTGAGATGAATGGCACACTAAATGCTTCTATCTGTGGCTGTGGGGTGTTTCAGATTCACAAGATTATTGGCTTTGGCCCTGTTCTTCTGCAAGTCGTGATGGCAGACCAGATTGAAATGCCTGTCCGACAGGCTGGTAAGTGGCTGTTATGTCATTTTTGATAACCTAGTATGTCCTTATAGTTAGTTAAAGAAAAAGTAAATTTATAATAATTTAATACTAATGGGCATGAAAGAAAGATATTTTTAAATGGTGATTCTGGCAGGATGGGTAAGATGTTCCTGCCAACAAACTGTGAGATTCTTTTGGGGGGTGAGATGATTCTTCAGTATAAAATAATATAACCAGGGTTCGCGCTAGGATTTTTTAAAACCGGTAATGCGAGTTGCCATTTCAGAGATATCTTAACCAACTCCCCCAAAATCGGTCCCCAGAAAATAAAATCCGGTACGTACTGTGAACAAAACGAAACTATTCAGTGAGGGGGTGGGGGAGGGGGGGAATTGTTCGGCAGCAAAACTAAATCTGAATTGAACGCAAATCTCTCGGACTTTGACGCTTCTTGGGCACGAAGCCACGCAGGAAATAGGATTTTTTTCCTAGCGCCTGTGTCACTGTCTGTGTCAGTCTGTTGTTTCGCATGGCATCATTCGTGCGACTTGTATTAATATTCCTTTTTCTTGTTTCTATGCTTAGCGCTCATCTAGATCTTTCGTTTAATTTAGATTTAGTTTTCGACTCTTCTCTCTCAAAGCAACGCGCAAATTCATAGTCATAGACCCTTCGCTTTTCTTCGTAAGAGCAGGCCATCGGTGCCGGTGGGAACAGATGACATTTACAAAACTGCATACACACGGGGACTGGATGTAAAAAAAAAAGCACAGGAGTGCTTATTCCATTATCCTCGATATAAAAGATTAAAAGAATAAAGAATAAATCAATGTAGGCCCCATTTACTCATTGTGAATGGAAGTCACTGTCATGCCGAGAAGAGCGTGAAGCTCTATTCTTTCACAGTAAAGCCTGCTGTTCTGCGTGCTAGGCTAATCAGGCTGGCGCCAAATATGTTCGTCGGAAGGGGTAGGTGCGTAAGCACAGTACAGGCGCATGACAGACTGTCAGAAAATGTCACTTCAGACTTTTTTTTTTGGGAGACGGAAATCTAATCGGTCACAGGCAAACAGAATCGGTACGCGGTACCGGCTGCTTCGAAAATTTTCGGTATTCCCTGTTTACAATCGGTAAAATACCGACAATTACCGGTTATCGCGAACCCTGGTATAACTTTATGTTTGTTTTTTCCTTTTGAAAATGAAATTACAATATTGAAGTCAAGTGTTGATTTGTTATGTTTTAGTATTCATATATTTTGATCTTAACTAATGTAAAAAGTCCCCCCCCTCCCCCCCTTTTTTTAAGTGCAAAACTACAGAAAAGTACTGAAATAGTCCATGTAGATTAACAAAAAAGTTGCCGTTGAGTGTCCACTGGGAAGTGGTCACCAAAATGATAACAGATGCTTATGACTGTTCTGTTAATTTCTATTTCATCAGGTGTGAATAGTGCCTAGCTGTTAGAGTAATTTTAATAGCCAGAATTTTCCTACATACTCGTCATATGATATGCATACACAATCGGGTGAAGGAATTGAAAATGATTTTGACATGCCAGCTTGCTTATCATAGAAAAACACACCTTTAACTTTTGATAAATCCCCCCACCCCCAAAAAAGATAAGGAGGGGATTGTATGAAAGCAACAACAACAAAATTTGTTTTATCATTTGTAAGATAATTCCAGTCTTATTGTGTTTAGCTGCTTTATATGGGTTAGGTTATTTGTGTGTTGTGCATCAATCATGTTGATGTAATTTTTTGTTAAAAGAAGACAAGTTTGTAAAAAAAAAAAAAAATTGTTTTTCTGTCTGCAGGTGTGATTTACCTGAAAAACATGCTGACCCAGTTCTGGTCTGAAAAAGAGGTAGAAAACCCAGCAGACCCTGTTCCCTTCAGCGTTCATGAGCAGGATCGCAAACAGATCCGTGACAGCATCATTGAAGCCATTATCCATGCTGCTGAGCCTGTTAGGTAAGCTGAAGCCGTGGGCCAGTCAGTGTGAAAGGGTGCAGTCCAAGTGTGGTAGCCTGTAAGAGCCGTACATTCATGAATATGGGTATACTGGGAGGTTTGTTTCTGTTGTCGGTGGACATAATTATGTGTGCATGTCTATGTTTCTGTCTACATGTATATTTACTTGTGAGGTTGATATGGACTGACCAAGGTTTGGCACTTTGTTTGGACTTGAGTTGCTATGCAATAGATGGACGGTAACAAAATTTGATGCCATTGGTGCCTAGCTCTAAATCATGTACTGATTCTATACTTATGAAAAAGGGTTGCATATGCCAAATCACCCTGTAGGTGAGCTGTAGCCAGGGCATGAAGAAAAAAACGAATTGGGAGATAGTTTGTGTAGATTAAAAGAAAAAAAAAGCTTTAGCCTCAGGGTGCTGTGCTCTTTTACTCCCACTCTTTAAACTTGTCCACTTTAATAAATATTCCTATTTGTCATTTACCCTAAAAGGTTACTTGCTTGCTCTGTTAGTGATAAATCATGCACTGCATAGTTCAGGTGTTCACTTATAGTCTAAGACAACTTTATTTGCAATGATTATGTGGCAAAGATTAGCAAGTGCTGGCTATGTTTTAAAAGAAGAAAAAAAAGACAAATTTCTGTATTGGAGATTTTGGTGAAAATCACCCCTTGATTGATTGTCGTGCAGAGTGCAGCTGTGCGTGTGCATCAGCCACATCATCAAGTGCGACTATCCCGGGCGATGGCCTGATGCCCCGGAAAAGATGGCCATGTACATTCAGTCTGACAACCACGCTACCTGGATGGGGGCTCTGTTGAGCATCTACCAGTTGGTCAAAGTCTACGAGTAAGTACCATGCCCACTGCCTTGACTTCACTCACTGTTACCCTGTATTCATAAACTGTGCCAATAGGCAATAACATCATGTAATACTTTTAGAAGCGTAAAAAGTAATGAGCACTTTCCTTGACATGCAAGCTCACAGCCCTCATCAGAAAGATCTTAGTCTGATGGCTGTGAGTGGAAAATTGTTCATGCATTGTTCCAGGCAAGGGTTTCAATTTTTTTTCCAGATTTTTTTGTGATACGCTTTTTCTTCTAAAGGCCTAACTCGTTTTCAATAGTTATGTCAGTTCTTTTGTTTCAGTAGAGTATCTAAGGGATGAGAGGAGTAGAGCTTTGCTTGGTTATTGCAATATGAGCATAGTTTTGAAAATGTGTCAGTGATTATGAAATGAGTGATGGTCATCTACTATAGCAGCTATGTGAAGCATCTCTTTTTTTTTTTTTTTTCTATTTAAAAAAAATATTTTTTTGTTTTTCTTTTTCATTGTTTGCATGAAGTGGTGACAAATTAGTGTGTGTAATGTGTGTGTTAGGAATTATGTGAAGGGAAGTGAAGTTTTGGATGGAAGTTGAGCCATACTGTTACATACAAAATTAGGGACTGAAATCAAGGGTAATCTGAAATTCTTATCTCTGTTGTGCCTGGAACTGTGTTAGACAAATCGCTGTGCTGGTCTGAGCCTGCAATGTAGAACATTGAAAAACGACTAGACGATGGGCTGTGTGTTGGAGGGCTTTGTGTGTACTGTGAATGTGTTCCTGTGGCCATGTCATGTAAGGCAGTGAATGAACTGTACCCAGTGTATCTGTCAGTACTGTATTGGTGGTCAGGTACAAGCGGTCTGAGGAGCGCAGTGTGATGGACATGGCCATGAAGGCCATCCTGCCCATGCTGTACCAGCGCATCGTGCAGATGATGCCCGACCCCTCCGAACTCTCCGTCCTCCTCCAGAAACAGATCCTCAAGATCATCTACGCTTTCACCCAGGTTCGCCTTCACTTTTCTGTTTCTGCTCAAGTTTTTAGTCTCTGTTTGTTACATGATTCCCTTTTGTTCACAAAAATACAGTTTCTGTATAAAAACAACAACACGTTTATATAAGATCAAGCAGACTATGGGTTGGAATGGAGTGTTTCATGGCAAAAAAGGTGTTTGAATGAATTTGGAGGCAGTTAATCACTGTTTACTCTATCATGTTTTGGTGTGGTTATGATGATTGTAGCTGTGGATGTGATGATGTAGATGTGGTTTGGGTGATAGTAATGTTACTACTATGAACTTGTCAATGATATTATTCAGATACTTATCATCATCTTGATGTGGCCATAATGCAGACCTGGCTTTGGCAGTAGTATACTTTTCATTGCAGTTGTGTTGATGGAATGTCCTGGGATTGATGTGATGATGTGCATGTTGATGATGTGGCTGTGATGGTGGAAGTGTTGTAGATGTGTTGCTGTGGCGATGGAAGTGATGTGTTCAGTGTTGATTCTAGGGTGCGCCCTTGCGGGATTCCCGCATTTTTTTCAACTTTGCCGCAAAATAATGTGACCAGTGCGCCCTGACGGACGCAAAAAAACTCTGGATAGCGCATATTTGAACAAACAGTGCGCCCCCGCAACTGCCGTTTGTATAGTTTCAAAATAGCGCTACATGCGTGGGTCATTACGTTGATACCCTAGGGACAGCAGGATGCACTGATTAGCGCTCACAGTCATCAAAATCGTCACACAGCGGCTGGTCTGACGTCATTTTCTGACTCATTTACGTCATTACGTCATTTTTTTCAAAGGAGCCGTGAACTCCTGAAACAAGTGACGGCATTGTGACAGAGATCGTTAGTGGAAGAAGCTGCGTCCCGGCAGGCTTCAAAGCTGGCAGACCTAAGAGTTTTCAAGGCGGTTTGGCTGGAGTAACAAAAATGATTTTGAACCCCCCCCCCTCTCTCTCTCTCTCTCTCTCTCTCTCTCTCTCTCTCTCTCTCTCTCTCTTCTCTCTCTCTCTCTCTCTCTCTCTCTCTCCTTCTCCCCCCGCTCTCTCTCTCTCTCTCTGCATGGGAGGAAAAACAAGACTTTGATATTAGATTTCACCTCTTTTCTCATCTAGATGTAGATCTCTCTTTAACAGAAAACCTCTCTCTCTCTCTCTCTCTCTCTCTCTCTCTCTCCTCTCTCTCTCTCTCCTCCTCTCCTCTCTCTCTCTCTCTCTCTCCCTCCTGGGGAGGGGGAAGGGCAAGACTTTGGTATTGGCTTTCACCTCTCCTCATCTAGATACAAAATTGACTTTGACCCCCCCCCCCCCCCCTCTCTCTCTCTCTCTGCTTTATGGGACTGGAGGAAAAGATAAGACTTAGATATTGGCTTTAACCCCTTTTCTCATCTAGATCTAAATCTAGTTCACTCTCCAACTCTGATTGGAAATACAAAATGGACTTTAGACATCCATTCCTCTCTCTCTCTCTCTCTCTCTCTCTCTCTCTCTCTCTCTCTCTCTCTCTCTCTCTCTCTCTCTCTCTCTCTCTCTCTCTCTCTCTCTCTCTCTCTCTCATATGGTGGAAGGGGGGGGGGGGGGAGACTGATTTTGGCTCTTGCCTCTTTTTTCATCTAGATCTAGCTCTCTCTCCAACTCAAAATGTGGAAATACAAATTTGACTTTGACTCTCTCTCTCCTTCCCTCCCTCCCCCCTCTCTCTTTCTTTCTCCTCCCCCCCCCCCCTCTCTCTCTGTCTCTCTCTTGTATACAAACAATGCATCTCCTCCTGTATCTATGTAGTATGTATCCCTCCACATCTGAATGTACCACAATCTTCCCCACCCTTCTCTCTCTCTCCCCCCCCCCCCCCCCCCTCCTCTCTCTTCCTGTGTAAGAAAATCATTTTACAGACCAGCTGCAATACATAAGGTGTATATTAAATCCTGTCTGCCTGCATGCCATCATGTTTGTTTTGTTTCTCGTTCTTGAAAAATAGCAGAAATCAGAGTACTAACGGTATTATGAGCAAATACTACTTACTACTTGTCCCCTTTTTTATGAAGAGAAAAGGGGGGAGGGGGGCAAATGCCCCCCTTTTTTCATTTCAGGGGGCCCTTGGGCCCCCTTTTTTGAAATCCTAGAATCAACACTGTGTGTTGATGATGTATTATGTGGTGATGTGTAAATGATGTGGTGGTGATGTGTTGACAGAACTTCCTGCCCCAGGAGGTGATGACCAAGGAGATGTTCACTCAGTGGATGGAAATCCTCCGCCAGGTGGTGGAGAGGGACGTACCTCCAGTAAGTCACCACACATCTCTCTCTCTCTCTCTCTCTCCTTCTCTGGCTCCCCTCACAACACGAACATACATTTTGGTTGTGAACACTTTTACAGCCTTCGTATGGTTTGAAAAGATTTGGAAAACAGACAGACACCTTATTCAAGGTATCCAAAGAAAAAAAAAGTGTCTTAAACCTACATAATCCTGTTCCATTGCTGTTTGTCATAGAGCAGACATTGGGCAGATTTGTCATTGAGTGTTTACCCTATGTCTTGCATGGTAGTGTGGACAGGCAGCTTGCATGCTACTGACCACTGTTATCTCTTTTCATATTCAAATAAACTACAGTGGTGCTAAGCTGTCACTTGCTAATTACACTTGTCTGTTTTACTAGCATTAATTTTAATCAGAAACTATTAAAAAAAAAAAAAAAAAAAAAAAAGGGGAGAGGGGAGGGGGGGGGGGGGGGGAGGGATGTTGAATCAAAATAAGTATACACAAGAAGAAAAAACGGTAGTAATGTTTTGTTGGCTGTGAACTTTATTTGGGAAGATAAGTGAGAGATTTTGTTTAGAAATTTACTCACATTTTTTCTGAAACATTGGGTGGGGGAATAATATGAAACAAAACCAGATCAAACCCGAAAAAAGCTGGAATGCTTCAGAAGTATACCTGTAATTATTTTTTTAGGTTGTGTTGCATTTGTTTGAGTTGGTTTAAAATTTTTGAAAAAAATGTATTTTGATTGAGGACATTGGTAGATTAGCTGGATCAGGAGAATTAGAGACTTGGTTTTTGATCCTTCATGTTGCCGTGATGTTGTGTAGGACACCAACCAGATTGACGAGGAGGAGCGGGCAGAATTGGCGTGGTGGAAGGTGAAGAAATGGGCCGTGCACATCCTGGCCCGGGTGTTTGAGCGCTATGGCAGTCCTGGAAACGTCACCAAAGACTACATCCCCTTCTCCGAGTGGTACCTCAAGACATTCTCTGGTAAGTCTTAGGCATACTACCTAGTATGGATAGATGCAGTGCATCCACTTTTTCCACCCCCCCCCCCTTTCTCTGTAAGGGATTGTGCCTGTACTAGGTTGCGTGTATCATGTTCTGTTATTGGCATCATATCAAAAGCATCCTCTGTGGAGATAATTTTTTGGATCGAGGAATGAGACAGAGTTGCAGATTACTGAGCTTGAGGATGCTAAAAGTTGATGTAACTGCGTTTATATGTTCAGTGCACATTATTTCAGACTTGCTTGTTTGCTTGCAGAGGTTAGTGAGATGGGGAAATGTTGAATAGTAGTATACATATCATAGCCATAGTTCTGTTGGAGTATGCTTAACGTGTGTATGTTGTGGGTTACAGCGGGGATCCTGCAGGCTTTGTTCAAGACGATGGATCAGTACCGGCAGAAGCAGTACGTGGCTCCCCGCGTCATGCAGCAGACCCTGAACTACATCAACCAGGGCATCAGCCACGCCTTCTCCTGGAAGTTCATCAAGAACAACATGCACTCGCTCATCCAGGACATCATCTTCCCCTCATGTGCCACAGCGACGCCGACGAGGAGCTGTGGAAGAGTGACCCCATCGAGTACATCCGCGTCAAGTACGACGTTTTCGAGGACTTCCTGTCGCCCGTCATGGCCGCCCAGACGGTGTTCCACACGGCCACGGCCAAGCGCAAGGAGGTGCTGAACAAGGCCATGGGCTTCTGCATGGCCGTGCTGACCAACGCCAGTGCCGGCCCTCGCGAGAAGGACGGCGCTCTCCACATGATCGGTGCCGTGGCTGAGGTCCTTCTCAAGGTGAGTGGGTGAGGGAATCCATACATAGAGGGCTGGAACATCTCCACATAGCCATGAAGGAGAGTAGGGTCCATACATAGAGGGCTTGAACATCTCCACATTGGGATGGGATGGAATAGCCATGAAGGAGAGTAGGGTCCATACATAGAGGGCTTGAACATCTCCACATTGGGATGGGATGGAATAGCCATGAAGGAGAGTAGGGTCCATACATAGAGGGCTTGAACATCTCCACATTGGGATGGGATGGAATAGCCATGAAGGAGAGTAGGGTCCATACATAGAGGGCTTGAACATCTCCACATTGGGATGGGATGGAATAGCCATGAAGGAGAGTAGGGTCCATACATAGAGGGCTTGAACATCTCCACATTGGGATGGGATGGAATAGCCATGAAGGAGAGTAGGGTCCATACATAGAGTGCTGGAACACCTCCACATTGGGATGGGATGGAATAGCCATGAAGGAGTGTAGGATCCAGAGGACCATCTCTACATTGGGATGGGATAGCTGAAGTTTGAAAGGGGAATGTTGATATGTTGGAGACGAGGTATTCAGTTTGAGAGGATGTTGCTTGCAGATTAGGCAGATTTATACACTATCATAATACAAGGTCGGGTTTTTTGTGTTCACTTTTTTCTCAGAAATTTTTTTTTGAATTATCAGAATTGTTGAATATTGAGCAAGGTGAGATCGTCCTGAACTATGAAGTTTTTGAGAAAAATCTTGAAATTTAAAGTGTAGACTATCTAATAGCCATGTTACCTCCCTTCCCCTATGACAAAGCAGAAGCCCTACTTACAATCTTCTCTGTGATGGTACAAACAAAAGATCTTTGTGTATCCTGTTTTCACCCAAGACAGAAAATAGTTGATGTGTTCATGATGGATGAATGTGAGCGGTGTGTTGGGATAGAAAGTGTTTGCTGACTGTGTTGGTGGCTGTGGGTTATGCAGAGAAAGATCTACAAGGACCAGGCCGAGCTGATGCTGACAGAACACGTCTTCAAGGAGTTCCACAACGAGAATGGCTTCCTCAGGGCAAGGGTGAGTCAGAAGCTCATTTGGCTTCTTCATGGCATATTATTGTAGTGAACAAAATTCTTGAAAGTAATACGTGGAAGTGTTGCGGGATTTTGCCTTTTGATAAAGTCGGACATCTGGTTCTCGTGTGTTAGCATATATTATGTAAATCACTAAATGGGTTGTGTAGTCTGGTGTCTCTTATTCACTTTAGTGTGTGTGTGTGTATAAAACAATTGTGTATTTTCCAGATTGTGTACAAAAGCATTCTAAACTTGCCTTTTATCATTTGCATTTTTTAACAACAAAATCAGTGGTTGATCAGTAAGTTACTGCCAAGCTATAAGTAACCTAGTTTTATTTTTACTGCTCAAGTCATTTCAATTTTTAATCTAAAAAAAAAAACCCTACTGTATTGTTGTGGGCTTTTTCCCCTGAGCTTTTAGAGGACTGGTTCCTAAATTTAGGGACCTGACTGGGTTTTTGAAAAATTTGTCCCTGCTTTCAACATGACTGTACTAAGCGCTTCCTGACCAGTTTGTTTGTGTGTTCCTTCGTGCAGGCGTGTTGGGTGCTTCGCTATTTCTGCGAGCTGAAGTTCCGCACGGAGTCGAATCTGCTGAACGCCATGGAGGCCATCAAGCAGTGCCTGCTGACTGACAAGGACCTGCCAGTGCGTGTGGAGGCCGCCCTCGCCATCCAGATGCTCATCACAGAGCAGGAGAAAGGTGGGTCAGTTGGTTAGAGGCACACAACCCGGATGTGTGGGTGTGGGGGGGGAACCTCCTGGGTTCCATCTTTGATCTGTGCTTGATTGGTGTACCTGCTTTGCAGCAGGAAGGATGATAGGTGTGTCTGGAAGGGGTGGGGGGTGGGGAGAAGTGAACAAGTAGATGTGTGTATGCTATTGCGAAGTAGGTGTGTTGATTGAGGGAGATACTCTTTCGTTAACTGTCTTGATGGGTCGATGGAGGGAGATGATTTTTATACCCTGTTTTATTCTGTAAATAGTAACACAGTTTTAGTCTGAGGTTTATACGAGGTGATAGCCAGTCCCAATATGGCTTCTGTGGTCGGCGGGGCTATTCGTAAGATTGGATTGGAGGGAGGTGGTCTGACATTAGTTGGTAGAGGAAATGACTGAGCATGATTTATTCATATTTGTTTTAAGGTGGACCACTGCGTCACTTTTACAAATTTTTGTTTCTCAGAAACTACTAAAGATATCTTCATGAAATTTGGTACACATACTAAGTGCATTAATAAAGCTATCTGTGCAAAGTTTGAAGTATGTAAGTCCAACAGATATGATAATGTGATAATTTTTCCAAAAAAATACGGGTCAGTGTTTGGCCCATCTGCTGCTTTCAAAATATGCTATACACAATGAAGTTTATCATTTTTCCTGTTTGATTTGACATCACTGTGTGCAATGATCACAAAAAAATATAGTTTAGTTCATAAAATATATTTTTCTTTTTTTT
The DNA here is from genome assembly GCA_030674155.1 of Stramonita haemastoma. Lineage (NCBI taxonomy): Eukaryota > Metazoa > Mollusca > Gastropoda > Neogastropoda > Muricidae > Stramonita > Stramonita haemastoma. Next base: position 39,515,059 of record CM060336.1, read on the forward strand.
TTCAAAAATGCCCAAAAAATTTTGCTCCAGGTTTTTAATTTTTATCTCATGGTATTGAAAAACTATAATAGCTACAGTGTTCAAACTGTCTCATTGCACTCAGCACACATTTCTACACCAGCATACCAAATTTCATTGGATTATTTTCATTAGGTTAGAAGTTACAGGTGGGCCAAATAACAGATGCGGCCGAAAAAACCATGTTTTGAGAAAAATGCCCGTAAAGATTTAGTTAACAATTTAATCAATGAAAATCATGTTTAAACATTACCAAAAAATTATGCATGGTAAAATAACAATAGGCCAACACTACTGAGTGATTAGAAACAGCTTTTCTCATAGAATAAATTTTTCAGGAGGCTCCTGGGGCATACACCCCCCCTTTGCCTGCTTGGCTATGTTCATGTTCGCATGCATTACACTTTCTTTTTTTTTTTCCTCTTCTCTTTGGCCCTATCAGATGATTTTCTAGTGGCTGTTTTCACTCTGAGAATGTCTGATTTATCTACAAACACTTCTGCATTGCTCACTGCCACAAAATCCAGTCCAGCAAGCACAATATTGCTGGAAAAGTATCTCGCCTCCAGACTGCAGGCTGACTGTCTTCATCTCAGCTTTGAATACATTGTTGATAATGTGATAACTAAGATGTGTGAGGATGCAAAACAGAATGCAAAACAACTGTGTGATTGTGGAAAATACAGGAGAAAGTTTAAAAAAAAAAAAAAATTTAAAAAGGGGGGTGGGGGGGGGGGGAGAGAAGAAAAATTATGGGTGAAGGTTTTTCTTTTCTAACACCATTCACTGTGTCAAACTCAGTAAAAACAATTCTTTTGTGAATTATCATTAAACTTAAAACTGCCTCTGAAAACACAAACAACTGAATAAAAAATAAAACTGAGAATATGGGAAAAAAGTGTATACTGAATAGCCCTTGTCAAAGAGTAGACTGCAAACCAGAAATTCAGGAACTACTGCATTCCTGCTAAGTCCCAACAACACATAACTTATTGGGAAAAAAAAGTGCCCCACTATGTTCCCAAAACAGTAATAAATCGATGGAAAATGTAGCTATTTCAAACTTCGCTTGCAGTTTGTAATTTCACGGAGTGCACCTTTATGTTGTCATCCAACTTTCCAAAAGTGACACATCACTGATGATGTTCTGTCGTTTTTGAAGTTGCGGGCCCGCGGATCGGTTTATTTTTCTTGCGCATCGAGTCTTTATCAAAACTAGTGTCGCTGTCAGCCACTGACACACGTTTTTTCGGAGAAAAACTTCAATTTTCGCATCAATGAAGTAAGTGAGTGGTTATCGGCAACATCGCGAGTTGATGTGCATGGCACAGCAAAACTAGGTCACCACTCCAGCCAGCGATCGCCAGTCTATTTTCCGTTTCTTCTGTTTTTCATTCTTTCTACCAAAGGCATTGGTAGTCCAACACTTGTTTTCGGCATATTTTGGCATTTTTGAGACTTTCAGTAAAAAACTTTGGCTGAAAACCTGTCGAATACGTGCATCGAACAGACTCGAGATGTAAACATCCGCCATCTTGGATAAAAGTCACATGACTCTTAGAACCAATCAGCTATTTTTTTACGGCCACAAGCCAATCAGAGACTTCGACTCAACAGTATGCCTGTAGAAAATGCCTCTCGGGTTCCTTCGGATTTACTCTTCGTGTGTTTCCGTGAGTGAAATTATCCATTGAGAGGTGATGTCAGAAAGTAGGTCAGTGAATGACCTTCACATTGATACCAAAGAAGGGGGGGTAGCGAAACTGGTCGGCAAGCGCGACGATCTCCAAACTGAAGCAAATTTCGCGTTTTTGGGCCACAATTGCTCTAAATTCACCCACCCCTACCTCAGAAAATGATTTTATTTGCAATGAAATCGGTCAAAACAAACAAAATGAGTGATTGAAAAGCAAAGTTGACACATTACTTGACCAAATGCAACCATAATCCCAAAAGTCATTTTAATTTTTTTTTTGGTGAAAACCTATGCCGCGGTCCCCCTTAATTGGTTGATTTTGAGAGAGATTTTTTTATATGATTGATTGAAAGTGTTGTGTTCTGTTTGCAGCGCGGGCCTACCTTCAGCCTTGTGTGAAAGAAGTCATGTTTGGTGAGTACCTTTGTTAGTCTGTTTGTGTGTATGTGTGTGGTGTGTGAATTATGTTCAAACAGGAGGGATTCATGAAGAATATCCCAACATTGAAGAGAATAGTGTGTTCTTTTGACTCCAATTTTAAAGTGAGCATTATATGGAAAAATTAATAGCAGTGCTTACAAGAATTGAAGAGGCAGTAGGTAATTTTAACACCAATTTGAATATGATTGGCATTTGATGTACAGCAAAGTAATACACCTAAAACAGGTCATCAAAAATGCTACAATATTTTCTTCTAAAAAAAAAAAAAAAAAATCCCTCACCTGAGAAAGACGATGGATGATATATTAAAAAAAAATCCTCAGTGGGTTTTTATAGCTTCTGAATTCATCAAAAATGCTGCAATATTTTCTTTAAAAACTAATCCTTCAGCTGAGAAAGACAATGGATGATATATTTATTTTTAAAAAACTCCTTGATGTGTTTTCAGAGCTCCTGAATGTGATCCGGGAGACGGAGAACGACGACCTGACAGGGGTGATGCAGCGGCTGGTCTGCACCTTTGTGGAGGAGGTGACCCCTCTGGCGGTCAACATGACCTCACACCTGGCAGACACCTTCGCCCAAGTGCTGGAGACAGACTCGGATGGCTCTGAGGAAAAGGCCATCACTGCTCTGGGAATTCTCAACACCATGGAAACCATTCTCAACGTCATGGAGGACCAGAAAGAGGTCGGTAGGCGTCTGTCTGCTGTGGGGTGTTAGTGAGTGAAACTGGGTTGTCTTATTTATTAGGAGTGCTGTCCAGGAAGGTTCCCTGCATATTTTTGTCCTCAGCCAATGGAAGAACAGGAATGTATTCACATATACATGCATACAGGTTGATAAACGTGTTATGTGTAGCAAGTGCACTGATAGCACACTATGATGGTTCTTTTACCCTTGTAGAAAAGTGTAGAAAAACTGCTTTTCTGGATATTCTTTTTTTTTTTTTAACTGATGGATTACAGTTAAATATGCAATAGAAATGACTGAGGCTGCAGTCAAGGATATGTGCTGTGTGTGCGTGTGTGATAGATGAGGGTGCCTTGGCTGTGGACTGTGAGAATAGCTGTGCTGGCATGTCTTTGGCTGGCTGCCTTTCCGCTATCCTTTTTACAGATCACTTACTTCATGTTGTAATTGCTGTACTGACAGTAGGATTCTTGTGATTTCAGATCATTCTGCAGCTGGAGGGAATCGTGCTGAAAGTGATCGGCATTATACTGCAGCAAAACATCATGGGTATGTACCTGGCCACACACGCTTAGCCTATCATTGTTTTCTTTTTCTTTCCCTTGGAAACTGATGGTTTGGACATGGTATACTCTAACATTTTTAACTGACAATACTACTACAGCTGTTTTGGGGGGAGGATGATGTGGATGCAGAATTGCCTCTAGCATTTTTATTTCAAAGTATTTTGTAATCAGTGTAAACCATATCATATTTCTCTACGTGTGTTTTTTTGAAAGAAATATGTAATGTACTCTTATATTTATATATTCTATTTCTGATGATTCCAGTCAAATGTTTTGTTTCATCAAGTCGTCAACTGGTCAGGGACCACTAGATCGACCAAATGCTACAACTAAAGTCATTTGTCAGTGGTGTTGTTCAGTCTTAGTTGTCTTACAGCATCACAGGCAAAGTGTATATTATATCTACATGTGAGTAGAGTTGAATGATTGGGCATGTTTGGCCAGTGCAGTGCAGTCAATAGTTCATGCTTCTGTGGCCTTTCAGTTTGGCACTGGCGCTGAGTTGTCATGTGAAATGATCACCTGCTTGGGTCAGGTTCACTGCATGCCCACATTTCTTTTTATGCTTTGTTTAATGTTGAGGTTCTTATGCAAGTCTGATGTCAACAGTTGATTGATGAGCGTGGATCATTGTACAGATTTCTATGAGGAGGTGCTGTCGCTGATCTACAGCCTGACAAGTGGGCAGGTGTCGTGTCACATGTGGGAGGTGTTCCCCATGATCTACCACATGTTCAAGAAAGATGGCATTGACTACTTCACCGGTAAGTCTCTGCTTCCCGTCTTCTCTTCCTCTTCTTCTTCTTCTTGTCTTTTCTTCTCAGTTTGTGTTGTAATTCTTTCCTTGTTACCTTGTATTTCTCTCAGTTACATGTTTGCTTATCCTGGTATAACATTTCATCTACTTGTGTGTGTGTGTGCTTGTGTGCGTGTGCGTGTTAGAGAGGGAGAAAGGGGATTGGTTGCCTGTTTGTATCTGTTCTTGAACACTCAGAAGTTCTTGTTCTCGGTCTCTTTTATTTACATACACATTTGTTCAATCTTCCCACCCATAATGTTTGATCTCAGTCTTTCTTTTCTCTTGGTAGAAGAAGAGGCAAAGATGTTGAAGTTAGAAAAAGAAAAAAAAAATGAGGGAATAGGGGTTGAGAAAGTGGCTGATGAATGTGGAAATGTTTCAGACATGAAGTGGCTGATGAATGTGGAAATGTTTCAGACATGAAGTGGATGATGAATGTGGAAATGTTTCAGACATGAAGTGGCTGATGAATGTGGAAATGTTTCAGACATGAAGTGGATGATGAATGTGGAAATGTTTTCAGACATGAAGTGGCTGATGAATGTGGAAATGTTTCAGACATGAAGTGGCTGATGAATCTGGAAATGTTTCAGACATGAAGTGGATGATGAATGTGGTGGTGGAAATGTTGCAGACATGAAGTGGATGATAAATTTGGTGGTGGAAATGTTTCAGACATGATGCCAGCTCTGCACAACTACATCACTGTGGACACCGATGCCTTCCTGTCCAATCCCCACAACATGGAGATGATCTTCGACATGTGCAAGTCGGTGAGTCACCCACCTATCCACCCAGCAGAGCTGAGATAACAATCTTTTCCAGGTCTTACTCTGTCACTCCTGATGTGGCTGCTATTACCTGCAGTAAAAGGAAGAGTCCCTTCTGATCATTAGACAGCTGCTGTATGACATGAGGCAGAAGTTATGTAATGATTCAGGGAACAAATATTTTGTTCTCCGAGAGCAAACTTTTTGTTGTTTTAGATCAGTAGAATGGTCACACAATCCTGAGATAATGAATTTTATTGCATGTCCAAGAAAAATGAGGATTGCCCTAAAAAAGAAAAGTAAATCCCAATCCCTATTTCCATTCCCTCTTCCCATCTAGCTTGCGTGTGTGCGCGCACGCACGCATGCAAGCACTTACACACACACACACACACACACACACACACACACACACACACACACACACACACACACACACAGAGTCAAAACCAATCATGAGAGAAGAGAAACAGAAGCAAGTTTTCAGTTTCTTCCCATGTAATACTTGCGCACATGCACCTTTATACACCTGCATTCTAGCCAGCAGGAATGTAGCCCAAGCATGATCAGGTTGCATGTGTAGTCCATTCGGTATTGATCAGTGTGAGTGGTTATTGCAGGTGCTGACAGGAGACGTGGGGGAGGATGCTGAGGTGCATGCCGGCAAGCTGTTGGAGGTGATCCTGCTGCAGTGTAGCGGCAAAGTGGACCCCGTGAGTTGGCTGCCAGTTTTCTCTTCTCTGTATAGATACTGGCCATGTGGGCTGAGTGGTATGTTCACAGTGGTGGGCTGTAGCTTGCATGCAGTGGCCATGTCCACTGGTCTTTTGGAACTGAGATCCTGACTGTCTGTTGAGTTCATCACTGACGGCTTCTAGAATTTTTTTTCTTTGATGACAGACTGAAAAAGAAAATAACGGGAATAGTTTACTGCTCTCCATTTCACAGTGTTGTTGGTTTTGGTCTCTTGTGTTGGATGGATGGTGGTGGATCGGTGGTCTAGGTGGTCACGCGCCTTGCCTAGAAAGCAAAAAGTCCGGGTCGGAGTGTGTGCGGTTCGTACCCTGTTTGGACCCAAAACTTTTTCCCCATCCATTAGACCATGAGTGGTGGTCTGGGCGCTAGTCTTTCGGATGAGACGATAAACCGAGGTCCCGTGTGTTACACATCACTATTTAGCGCACGTAAAAGAACCCACGGCAACAAGGGGGTTGTCCCTGGCAAAATTCTGTAGAAAAAAGCCACTCTGATAGGGAAACAAATACACTTGCATGCAGGAAAAAGAAAAAAAAAAAAAAAAAAAAGGGTAGGCGCTGCACATGTGGCGACGCGCTCTCGCCGGGGAGAGCAGCCCGAATTTCACGCAGAGAAATCTGCCGTGACATGAAGTGGTACAAAATACAAAATATCGGATCATTTATAACAGGGCAGAATATGGGGGGGGGGGGGGGGGGGGGGGGGGGGGGGTTCTTTTTGTTATCTGTTGGCATTCATTTATTCATATAAAGGGATTTAGATTTTGAACTTTGAATAAATGTTCGCAAACTGTTTACTTTGAATTCAAATTGTGAGGAGAAAAAGCAGTTGTGAAGGACTTAAGTGTGTATTCGGTTTTAACGATCAATGTGTGTACAAAATATTTAGCATATATTTGCACTTTGTCTCATCTTGACTTTGTTGGGAATGGAGTTGGTACTTGTGTTAACCCCGGGGGAAGGATCTCTAAACAGGTGCCTTGATGGTGGCATGAACCTGGGCCATGAGATCATGAGTGCAACACCCCAACTATCGTCATCCCTCCCCCTGTCCCTGTGTATATCTTAACACTTTTTTTTTTTTTTTTTCTGTACATGAGCCCCCCTTAGAAGTACTGCTCCTCCCTGTATGTGTCAGTAGCTGGCAGACCTGAAGACGAGTTTTCACCACTGTGGGGTGTGTGTTTCAGGTGTTGCCCTCGTTTGTGGAGGTGACCCTGCAGCGCCTGACGCGGGAGGTGCAGACGTCTGAGCTGAGGACGATGTGCCTGCAGGTGGTGATCGCGGCGCTGTACACGCGGCCCCAGCTGCTGCTGGACACCCTGGGGGCCATTGTTATGCCCAACGTGCAGGGATCCATCCTCCAGCAGTTCCTCAAGCAGTGGCTGCACGACGCTGACTGCTTCCTCGGGTCAGTGCTCACCCAACACATGTAGTATACTATACAGTACTGTTCAGTCAGGGCATCAGTCTGTCAATAACCTCCCCAGGGAGGAGGGCCTTTCCTGAAGAACCAGCTCCCTCTAGACTATCTTCCTAGTTTGTTCACTGACGGACACTCGTGGGTGCATGCAAGATTTACCACACACTCTGCTCTCTTTTCTTATAGAAGTACACACATGCTGTTCATTTTTTCCCCTTTTGTGCTGTGAATGGGTATGGCTAAGGCAGGAAAAGTGACAGTGTGGATATGATGAGAAGACAATCCATTCTCTGATGGTGACAAGACATGGAGAGGGGGGCAGGCAGCCCTGTGCAGACTGGAGGAGGGTGGAGGTTCTCTTCACCCCCCTCTGTCTGTGGGCCTCTCCCCCTCTCTGTAGCTTGCAGTGCTCTCTCACCAAAGATGGATCTTTTGGCTCTGATCTCACCTCAATGCCCTCCCTCCCCCTCTGTGTAGCTGGCATGTGAACAGGCATACACTTGCTCACACATTCATGTCTATACACATTTAGTTACATGGAACACGGGTGCTTCTGTGCCTGAAAATTTGAGACCCAAGTTGTTTTTTTTCTGATGTGAATCGGAATAATGTATGGTGTTGTTGTGAGAGATGGTGATTTAGACAGTTCTGACAGTATCATTGTATTGAAATTTGATCCCACATTCCCTCAAGAAGAGAATAGTTAACCAGAATTGATCTGGGTTTTTAAGAAAGAAACTCGGACAGCTTGCGGCTTTTATTTTGGGGTTGCTGTGAGAGGCACTATTAGGATTAACCAATTCATATGCAGACACTGGTGTGACATGCACAGGGATTTAAAAATTACTGTTGCTGTGTTCACTCCACTTGGTTCTTTGTGCCTTTAGTTTGTTGTGTTAAAAAAGTTCATTCGCCTGGTGAATTTAGGGTGGGGATTTTTATGGTCCTTTGCAGTTCAACACATGTATGTTTGCATACATTTGTCTGGCTCTGCCGTATGTATTTATGTGTATGCTTTTCAAGGCTAAGATCACTCTGAATGGAAATTTCCTCAGCAAGCAGTGTTTTTTCTTTGTTGGTTCCTGTCTGATGTATGAAGAAAAGTGACAGTGTGGAGATGATGAGAAGACAATCCATTCTCTGATGGTGACAAGACATGGAGAGGGGGGCAGGCAGCCCTGTGCAGACTGGAGGAGGGTGGAGGTTCTCTTCACCCCCTCTGTCTGTGGGCCTCTCCCCTCTCTGTGGCTTGCAGTGCTCTCTCACCAAAGATGGATCTTTTGGCTCTGATCTCACCTCACTGCCCACACAGTATTGGTTGTAGGCTGCGTCATTGTGAAATTCCTGTGTATGTTCGCCATTGTGCCTGCCGTGTGTGTGTATATAACCTGTGTAAAAAAAAAAAAAAAAAAAAATCCTTTTCTGTTAATATTTCTGATAGGTTCAGTGCTGCAATTCTGACCAACCATTGTTTCCCTGTTACCATTGTTGCACTTCTTTTTGTGCCGTCACTTTTCACATCCTCTCTCATTCTTTCCTCAAAACTGTAGGAAGTAGAGGTAGAGAAGTTTTCTGGCGACACAGCTGATGAAAACATTAGCGATGATTTTGGTTTGTTTGTAATGACTGGAGAAGAGTCTTCATGCGGTTTTTTGCATGGTATCGCGATTTGTTAGAGGGCGCCTATGGCCCGATAGCGCTGACTTCAGCCCTCTAGGTTTCTGTCAGGGTTACCGCACCCTTATCTCCGTCCTGGGAGCCCAGGGGGCAGAGCTTTTACCGCAGCTCTTGATGGCGTGATGTTCCCGTCATAGGTCATATGGGATATTTCAGGGTTCGCGATAACCGGTAATTGTCGGTATTTTACCGATTGTAAACAGGGAATACCGAAAATTTTCGAAGCAGCCGGTACCGCGTACCGGTTCTGTTTGCCTGTGACCGATTAGATTTCCGTCTAAAAAAAAAAGTCTGAAGTGACGTTTTCTGACCGTCTGTCATGGGCCTGTACTGTGCTTACCGCACCTATAGCCCCTTCCCACCCCTTCCGACGAACATCTTTAGCGCCAGCCTCATTATTAGCCTAGCACGCAGAACAGCAAGCTTTACTGTGAAAGAATAGAGCTTCGCGCTCTTCTCGGCATGGCAGCGACTTCCATTCACATTGAGTAAATGGGGCCTACATTTATTTATTCTGTATTCTTTTAATCTTTCATATTGAGGATAATGGAATAAGCACTCCTGTGCTTTTTCACATCAAGTCCCCGTGTGTATGCAGTTTTGTAAATGTAATCCGTTCCCACCGGCACACGACGGCCTGCTCTTACGAAAAGCGAGGGTCTATGACTATGAATTTGCGCGTTGCTTTCAGAGAGAAGAGTCGAAAACCAAATCTAAATTGAACAAAGATCTAGATGAGCGCTAAGCATAGAAACAAGAAAGAAGAATATAAGTCACACGAATGATGCCATGCAAAACAACAGACTGACACGGACAGTGGCACAGGCGCTAGAAAAAAAATCCTATTTCCTTCGTGGCTTCATGCCCAAGAAGCGAGTGGCAGCAGCACGGCAGTCAAAGTCTGAGAGATTCGCGTTCAATTTAGATTTAGATTTGCTGCCGAACAATCCCCCCCCCCCTCCCCCACCCCCTCACTGATTAGTTTCGTTTTGTTCACAGTACGTACCGGATTTTATTTTCGGGGGACCGATTTTGGGGGAGTTGGTCAAGATGTCTCTGAAATGGCAACTCGCAGTACCGGTTTTAAAAAATCCTAGCGCGAACCCTGGATATTTCATGGAGACAACAGAGCCACCTGTTGTCCTGCCCCGTCCTGATAGGAACATGGCCAGTTGGTCTGGGGCTGCTTTTGCAGCTAACCCCCTATCCGCCACCTGGGGACCCCCCCTGGTTGAGGATGGTCACCTCACCAGGATTGGAGAAGAGAGAAAGCAAACTTGCCAGCATTTGTTTGTCAGAACATTGATTGTGAAGAGGATATTGATGAGGAGATATAATGGAAATTTCTTCAGCAAGCAGTGTTTTTTCTTTGTTGGTTCCTGTTTGATGTGTGTGAAGAAAAGTGACAGTGTGGATATGATGAGAAGACAATCCATTCTCTGATGGTGACAAGACGTGGAGAGGGGGGCAGGCAGCCCTGTGCAGACTGGAGGAGGGTGGAGGTTCTCTTCACCCCCCTCTGTCTGTGGGCCTCTCCCCCTCTCTGTGGCTTGCAGTGCTCTCTCACCAAAGATGGATCTTTTGGCTCTGATCTCACCTCAATGCCCACACAGTGTTGGTTGTAGGCTGTGTCATCGTGAAATTTCTGTGTATGTTCACCATTGTGCCTGCCTTGTGTGTATATAACCTGTGTAAAAAAAAAAAAAAAAAAAAAATCATTTTCTGTTGATATTTCTGATTGGCTCAGTGTTCCAATTCTGACCAACCATTGTTTCCCTGTTACCATTGTTGCACTTCTTTTTGTGCCGTCACACTTCATATCCTCTCTCATTCTTTCCTCAAAACTTTAGGAAGTAGAGGTAGAGGAGTTTTCTGGCGACACAGCTGATGAAAACATTAGCGATGATTTTGGTTTGTTTATAATGACTGGAGAAGAGAGAAAGCAAACTTGCCAGCACTTGTTTGTCAGAACATTGATTGTGAAGAGGATTTTGATAGGAGATAAAATGAAAATTTCCTCAGCAAGCAGTGTTTTTTCTTTGTTGGTTCCTGTTTGATGTGTGTGAAGAAAAGTGACAGTGTGGATATGATGAGAAGACAATCCATTCTCTGATGGTGACAAGACATGGAGAGGGGGGCAGGCAGCCCTGTGCAGACTGGAGGAGGGTGGAGGTTCTCTTCACCCCCCTCTGTCTGTGGGCCTCTCCCCCTCTCTGTGGCTTGCAGTGCTCTCTCACCAAAGATGGATCTTTTGGCTCTGATCTCACCTCAATGCCCTCCCTCCCCCTCTGTGTAGTTGGCATGTGGGCATTTGAGTACATACACACTCACATTCTGCTTTGCAGATATTTTTGTTGTTTCTGATTCCGTGAATGAAAGCCAACCAAATGTATTGTTGCTAATACTGCTTTGATGATTTTCTTTCTTCCCCTTGTCTCTAAGAAGGTTGCCCCCTGTTTATGTTTATATTCATGTGTTTATATTTTAGATGTATCAGTTTTCTCACTATCTATATAATAGTCTTCTTACTGTGGTAGTTATTCTGAAGGAGAATGCATCATGCTAAAGGTTGCCTAAATTCCAAATTCCAATACTTTATTTTCTCAAAGACAGAGAACTTCACACGGGTTACGAGCCACACATAAAAACAGTAAACATGTAAACACAATGTAATGAAAAATACCAGAACACAGTATTCAAACCTCAGCTCGCATCGATCACAATATAAAAATTGTGGTGTGTGTTGTGGTGTGCAGGCTCCATGACCGCAAGCTGAGCGTGTTGGGTCTGTGTTCCCTGCTGAGCATGACCAACACCCGACCCCAGGAGGTCACTGCTGCTGCCCAGGACATCCTGCCCGCTATGCTCACCCTCTTCCAGGGACTCAAGCGTGCCTATGCCAGTGAGTGCATTACACCTGGGTGTAAAAGGTTCAGTGTATGGCTGCAAATTGGAAAAGAAAAAAAAAATGGTTTGTAGGGTATAGACTGAATTTTCAGACTTGTTGGCTTGTTAAAGAAAAGACTCCATAGCTGGATAGTCTGTGTACATGGCTGATTTGTAGACGAAAGGAGAATGGTGCTTGGACTGAATAAGAAACTGACTGATCTTATAAAAAGGTAGTCATTTTTGTTCCATGAGTTAGATGTTGAACTGGACTTCACTTGTCCCTCTGACTTGTTAAGTTTGCCCCCCAAAAGTGTGTGGTGTTTTGTTGAAGTTGGAAGGATAGTTTGATGCGCAGCAGTGTGTGGATATGATGAGAAGACAATCCATTCTCTGATGGTGACAAGACGTGGAGAGGGGGGCAGGCAGCCCTGTGCAGACTGGAGGAGGGTGGAGGTTCTCTTCACCCCCCTCTGTCTGTGGGCCTCTCCCCTTCTCTGTGGCTTGCAGTGCTCTCTCACCAAAGATGGATCTTTTGGCTCTGATCTCGCCTCAGAAAAGTTTCTTTCTCTCCCTCTAAACTTGTGTGCGAAGACACAGAAGTACTGCTAATTCTGAAAGCCCATTACTTTAGTGTAATCATGAATTCAGAATGATGGTCCATGTTTTCCTCTGGCTGTTTTGAAATAAATATTTTCAGAGAGGCAGTTTGAGGGGGAAGAATGGCTCTTGTTCAGGTGCAGCAAGAGGGCTGTCCTTGAGATTTTCAACATTTTACCCGGGTTATCAAGCAAGATGATTGTTGTACCACCTTTCCCCCTTTTTTTTAGAATTAAAAAAATTAAATGATTTCAAGGAAGGAATATGGCAGGATGGTTTACACTGAGGTTCCGGGGTTTGATTCCCGGCCTTGCCCTTCCTAGTTTGGCAGGAAAATGAAACTGAATGTCGTCTTTCAGTGGAGACTCTAAACCAGTTGGACCTGTGTGCCTAAAGACTTGTGCATGTCAAAAGAACCAGCGACAGTGGAAAATCAAAAAGAGCAGGGAGTCACTTCCTGACTGTCCTGGCAAAGTTGGTAGATTCAATTCCTAACTGTATCCCCGAAGTCAGAATGCGGCTACCTTATTGGTTGGGGGAAAACGGGAGCATACACCACAATCTCTCCATGGGTGAACCTCAGAGCTTTAGCAGAGGGAGGAGTGAAGAAACAATTTTTGTAGAAGTAGTAATGATATTTGTCTTTGTGTAGGTCGTGCTGAAATGAGAACGAATCTGATGAGGAGGAAGAGGACGAGGAAGTGGATGCTGATGCAGGTGAGTGAAAACTATAGCTGTGTCTCTTTCATCTAGAATAATTAGCTTGCCCATGCTTTCTTTGTTGATCAAGAGCAAGACACGTCCAAAGCAGGGCTCCTCTTCCTGCCTTTTCTCTTTTAACCAGTTCTCTGCCTATAGGACGTCAGCTGATGTCCTAAGCAAAGTGCTTCTCCAGGCAGCTGACATCCTTGTTTTTTTCCCGATTTTTCATGTTTGTATATATCTCACAGCAGCCTCGTTGTGTTGTCTTACCCAGTAGATCAAGTGGGCTGGTGTCAGTGTACACAGAGTTGCCGCAGACAATCTCCAGTGTGTCAGAATACAGTTCACTTGACAAGAATAGTCCCAAAGTGTCATGAATGAATTCAGATGTGTAGGGAGTGTTGCATCACCAGAACCAGTGGTTCTAGCTGCATTTCTCTATTTACGGCTTTGGCTACCAGAAAGGCCACTCTACTGCCCCACCTAAAATAGAGTGCCCACAGTGTGACCGATGATCAGTGTCACACCAGTGAGTCTCTGACAGTAGTTGTTCAGCATCAGGGCAGTAATACCTCTGATCCCTGTCAAGGTTAGGGGGCTGGCTGCCCCTGTACCCTCCCTGGCATCTGTGAGGTCATTTCATCCATTGTGCAAATCTTCAGTTCCTGGGCGGGACATAAGCTGAACAGGACTCATTAGTTGTGTAGCTTTTCTTAGTTAAAAGGTCAGTTATAGATGTGCTTAACTTGGATATGGATTGTTCATCATGGATGTTTGTTGCAGAGCTGTTGGCCAGTGATGAAGACGACATTGATGAGGAAGGTCAGGAGTATCTGGAGAAACTGGCCAAAGCGGTGAGTCTCCTATTTAAGGTAAGACACGGTAGTGGTATTTTCATTAAAAACGTTCAAATTTTTTAATTATCGATTTTGACTGATTCTGAACCTTTAACACTTTCTACCCCGGGTACGGATTAATCTGTACCACGCGATCATCTCCCCTGGACGGGGTGTGGATTAATCCATACCACAGCAGGTACTTTCACTTTCGCCCTCCCATTCTGTTCTATTCTCACATGGTCGTTTTAGCTTGTTGGCTTTAGCTGTCACGCTAGTCGCACATCGTTCACAGCTAATTTGCATGTAAATTGAGAGTGTTTTTCTTGTGTTTATTGTTTTACGTGTCATATGCTTGTAGTATGGCTTTGGTACATCATACTTTCACTGCTGACGAAGTAACAGAAGTTTTAAACGAGTTATTACGTTGCAGATATAGATCGTGTTTTGGATAGAGATCGTGAGAGCTTTGAGTCTCGCGATACTAGACTGTGTGCCGCTTGAGGAGCGAGATAGGCCAGCTAAAAGGGGTGTGGGGGGGGGGGGGGGGGGGGGGTGACTGGGGAGGGGCGTGGCCTTGGTACATAAACACCAACTGTTTACATGAAAATGAACTACAAGCCACCTGGTGAAGTGCAAACATTCTGTACATATGAATAAAGTAGTGTAGAAAAGTTCAGGAACTTACTTGGACTAGGGAAGAAATGTTATCTGTATATTCCATGATCGTTATTGTGACAGTGTCATGTGTACAGTTCAGTGGTTCCCTTTGATTATATTACATTTGATGCGATGCTGGAAGAAAACTTGTATAGTACCTATGTTTGTCCCTGTTTATTTGAGATTCTTGTATAGTTTTGTTGTTGTTGTGTTGTATTTGTTGCATACATTGCCTAAAAATCATAAGCCCATCAGTGGGATCACCACTTAAAATCAGAGCAATTACGTAATTTGACACCATATTTAACATACTCTTTTTTATGCAATATAAATTTTTATGCACGCATATAATGGGCAGTCATTTACCCACACAATGCCATAGTTTCATAAGAAATGGGCTTCAAACAAAAAAGATTTGAGGATTTTACTATGATGACCCAGTGCACACTGCACTCAGCTGCTGCAGGGCTGGTCCACAGAGACTGCAGTGCAGCTGCACCCTTGGGGTACAAAGTGTTAAACACTGCTTTATCACATGATCTTATTCAATATCCTAAAAAATGATCAGAAAACGAAAAAAAAAGCAATTAAAAGTGGTATGTAAACAGGGACAAGCGCATATTTTGAGCTATGTTGACGTTTTTCAGCAATGTTTGTGCCTTGACAACAAGCGTACCGCATAATGAAAACGCGCCTTGTTTCATATCAGAAGAAAGGTCGCGATCTCCACTTTCCAACGAAGTATACGTCGTTGTACATGGGAATCACCTTATTTAGGTTTTGCAGTTTTTCCCGATACAACTGAAAGGCACGGAAATGCCCAAAGTGTGGTTATAATGAGCTACCGATATTCCGACCAATCAGCTGTGAGTTCCGACCAATCAGAACGCTCAGTGGTCACGGAGTTAGTGTGTGATCCAGCATGCTTCCGTTGTTATTGCTTTCGATTCGACATGTGTTAGCTGCAATTTTCACTGCTTTTTCAATAGTTTTACTGCTTTTTCAACAGTTTTGAGTTTGTGATTTGGTGCAACCACTGAAAATTATGTCTGGACCAAAATGTGCCACACACACGAAAGAGACTAAGTGATAAACTTGAGAAGATGCGTGCAGCAAAACAGCAGAAGACAGTTGCATCGTCTGCTTTGCCTCACTCGTCAACAACAAATGTGGATCCTAGTCCTAATCAAAGTGCATCGAGGGGAAAAATACAGACAATGAAAGCAGCAGAACGAGTTGGGGAGGGAGAAGAACAACAGTGGGCTTGGGTGCACATGTTTCGGAGAGACAGGCCTGAGTGTGCAGATCAAAGAGAGACAGAATGCTGGTTTTGCTTCACTGCTTTCGCTTAGGTGTGACGAGTGTAGGGAGTACGAGAAGAAAGAAATGTCACCCCCTTCATGCTCAAGATATATTTCTGCACCCTTTTAGTGTTATATATCTGCAATCTGATGGAGAAACAAGCGAGGGAGGGACAAGACCCAAGGAAATAATGGTCTTGTCTTTCTTTCCTCATTTTCTCAATTTCTGCATTTCTCAGCATATATCCACATTCATGTGAGGTTTTTTCATTTATGTGGAGTAGTAGACTGTTTTCCTTGAACTCCTTGTGCAACTCTAGTCCTGCTCCCACCCCTTTTGTGTCCGCTTTGCAGTCTGTTGTGTACAGGCATAATGCACACACTCTGTGGCATAAACACAAACATGATTATGAAGAAGTTGTAAACTAACGGTCAGTGTGAGTCATAGAATAGCACACTGTCTCCTGTCGTACTTTATACACCCTTTGGTGTGTTGTTTGGGTCTGTTCCAAAGGTTATGGCTCTCTGTTGTCTTGTATGCTTTGAAGTCGTCGGCTTCTGGTAGTTAGATTTCTTGGTGTTTTATTCTCCTCCATTTTCTTTTTCATCATCATTATCATATCGATGTCTCCATCACTACCACCATCATCGTCACCTGTACACTTACCACCATTACTGGGGTCAGAAGGACAGATGATGCGTGACTGTTGTCTCCGTTTAGTTGTTGCTGTCACACCTAGGTGGAAAATTTTACATTCAACTTAAGACTTCACTTCAGGTGTGGGGTCAAGGCATTTTGCCTCTTGTTTGTTTTATTTTAGAAGTGTATACTTGATTTTTTAAATTTTATTCAGTTTTGTTTAATATTTGAAGTGTATTTTGGGTTTGCAGGCCGGCAACGCCGATGATGATAGCGACGCCGAGTACAGCGATGATGGAGCAGAGGAAACCCAGCTGGAGAGTTACAACACCCCTCTGGACGATGAGCGCTGTCCTGTGGATGAATACGTCGCCTTCAAGGAGATCCTCAGCAGTATGTACCTATTGCCCTTTGTCTGTGGCCTGCTTAGGAGAATCTTGTGTCCTAGTTGTGTGAATATACCCAGAGATTCTTTATGACTGGTCTTTATAGCTTATTTATGGAGTCCACAGGGTCCCATCTTAGGAGCTTTTAGGCATGAGGCCTTGTGAGGTTTTAGAAAATAACGCCAGTTCTGCATCCCTTGGGAACTGATAAAAGGGGCTATCCTCACCTACATGCAAGGGAAGCGCAGTTTTACTGATTTTGTGTACAGGCATAATGCACACACTCTGTGGCATGAACACAAACATGATTATGAAGAAGTTGTAAACTAACGGTCAGCATGAGTCATAGAATAGCACGTTGTCTCCTGTTCTACTTTATACATACACCCTTTGGTGCAGTGTTTGGGTCTATCACAGGGATTCAACCTTTGTCTCTTCCTTCCCCCCTTTTGGGGGATACTTTTCAGATTCTTAGTGCTCTCTTTCTGTCTCTCCCTTCTCTTTCTCTATCCCTCCCTTTCTCTCTTCCTCCCTCCCTCTTTGTCTCTTCCTCCCTCCCTCTTTCTCTCTTCCTCCCTCCCTCTTTCTTCTCTCCCTCCCTCTTTCTTTCTCTCCCTCCCTCCCACTTTCTTCCTCCCTCCCACTTTCTCTTCTCCCTCCCTCCCTCTTTCTTCCTCCCTCCCACTTTCTCTCTTCCTCCCTCCCTCTTTCTTCCTCCTTCCCTCTTTCTCTCTTCCTCCTTCCCTCTTTCTCTCTTCCTCCTTCCCTCTTTCTCTCTTCCTCCCTCCCTCTTTCTCTCTTCCTCCCTCCCTCTCTCTTCCTCCCTCTCTCTTCCTCCCTCTTTCTCTCTTCCTTCCTCCCTCTCTCTTCCTTCCTCTCTCTTTCTCTCTTCCTCCTCTTTCTCTCTTCCTCCCTCTCTGTTTCTCTTGTTTTCTCTAAAGATGTATTGATGAGGCCTCCCCTGACGATATTTTTAGGATTAAATGGGTGAGTCGACTTACTGGAAATTTGTTGGCAAGATGTGCATTATATTATTCTGCATATTCTCATTTGGTGTTGTAAGGAATATTGCTGTTACTACTGTCCAGCTTTCTTTCATACTTTTTAAAAACTGGTTGGACTGTGTGTGTGTTTGCGTGCGTGTGTGTGTCTGTGTGTGTGTGTGCGTGCATGTGCAGACTTGACAGCGGTGGACAGTGGGTGGTACACGGCACTGACCACTGTGCTGACCCCACAGCAGAAGACTCAGGTGGAGGAGATCTTCAAGCTGGCCGACCAACGCAAGGCCGTCTCTGGTCAGTGCCTCACCTTGTCTTGCTTTCTTCTCTCCCCACCCCCTCTCCCTCTTTCCTCTCGTCTTTACTTATTCCTGTGATCCACTTTGTCCTTTTTTATGTTTTCAGGAATTCTTTTGGGGTTTTTAAATGTATTTTATACTATTTGTGGTTATGATGATATCAATGTTAAACTTATTGATATTTAATCATTGACAGTCCTTTAAATTTATGAGCAAAGCTTTGGAAAAGTCTTTAATTTTATTTTTTTTTGTCGGATAAACCTGTACGATTTAGTATGCTTACATGAGTTGAAAGTCTGCTTGACAGTTGGAAAAGAGTACAGTGCAGTCACAGTGGGCAGCAGCCTGTCTTCATTACAAGTAGAGCATTACTGACTGAACCTACAGCAGGACCTATTTGGAAACATGCAAACACGATTGCTACTCTGTGTTCAGTGCCTACAGATTTGAATTCTTGGTTCTGAAATGCTGTATCTATTGATAGTAGTGTTGTTGTTTTTTATGTGGGGTTTTTGTTTTTGTTTTTGCGGACACAATTTAGTTAGTATGTTGTATTTGTAACCCCCACCTCCCCCCAAAAAGACCAATTGAATTAAAAATAAAAAAGAGAAACAAAACCTGTGTTGAATTAATATGTATGCTCGTTTATTCTGGTGATTTAGGTAGTGATGTTATAACTTATGTATGTATGTACAGATAGATAAGATAAGATGGATAGATAGATAGATATTTAATGCAAATGCTCATGAGAGAAATCCACGGACGCACATGAACACTGATACCATGCAGATTACATTTTTTTGCTGATAGAATCCAAGAGGATCGAGCAAGGAGGAGGTTACCAGTTCACCCAGCGCACAGTGCCCTCCAACTTCAACTTTGGCAGTTAGGGGCTGGTGTGAAGAGGAAGATGGGAGCTGCAGCTGCTATGTGGCCCAGGTCGTCCTGTTTCCCTGCGTTTGCTGCACTTCCCCAAGTGTTAACATGCTGTGTGGTTTGCTTCAATTAGCTCCCCCTTCTCTCTCTCCCTCCCTCCCTCCCTCCCTCGGTCTGTCTGTCTCTCTTGGATTGCCAACATTCTGTCGCTTTGGTCTTTTTTTTTCTTTTTTTTTTTTTTTTTTTAATCTGGGTTGGGTGGCTTGTTGGGTTTTTTTTGTGTGTGTTTTTTTTTTAATAGCAAGTGTTGAAGAAGACATTTGGGGGGTTGGGGTGGGGGTGGGTTATAACCAGAGGAAAAATGTATGTCTGGAAGTGTTATAGGGTTTAGGATCTACAGAAATGTCCTTTGGCCAGTTTTTGTGCTTTTTTAATTTTGCTGCTCATGTTAATGACTTAATGATTGATTACCATCATTTATCAATGAAATGGAATGACCATGGAGCTTTTTTTTTTGTTTCTTTTTTTTTTCTTTAACAAGAATAGATTTGCAAGAGATGATTCTTTACCTGGCATTCGGTCTTGGCTGATAATAAATCCCCCACCGTCCTCATCCATTCCTGTCCCAGTTAGATTTTTTTTGTTTGTTTGTTGTCGAACCCGCGCACAGCAAGGTTGTTGCAAAGAGTGCAGCAGTAGTTAATCTTGTTGGAAAGTGTTTTTCCCCCTATTCACCCCTCCTGAAGCAGGGGGTAGTTTCGGTGCTAGGAAGGGGCAAACTGCTGATGGGGCCCTCCAGATGGAAACCAATCCTGCCTCAGTGTGTGTTTTGAGGCAAAGGGGGTGGGGGGTGGTGTGCCAGTCTGGCTGGTGCGCCAAGCCCCTCCCTCCCCCCCCACCCACCCACCACCCACTCTTGTGCTGTTACAAGCAAGTGTTGTGTGTGTGTGTCCACACCCGGTGTGGGCCAGTCTTTTTGATTTTTGTTGCTCACAATCATGTCTTGCCTCCTCTCTGCCGTGTGTGCAGAGAGGAGTAGAGAGAGAAGAGAGAAAGAGAGAGGTTTCCGTTTTCCACCCGGCAGCCTGTGATGGCTGTCGGGCTTTTGCTGAATTTTGTTGTTGTCCGTCTTTACTTCTTCTCAGTCCCGGCTTGGGTCCCGGGGCCTGAGGGCTGCTATCGTCATTCTGCTGCTGCTGCTGTGTGTGTGCGGTGTGGTCGCAGGCGACCCTCCCACACCCCTGGTTTTCCCCTCCCTGTCCCCCCCCTTTTGGGAGGACTGAGGAGGAGGGTGTTTGATAATGATAATGATGATGATGTGAGAGCAGTGGACCAGGCCTGTTTACCTGGGCTGCCACTTTGGCTGTCTGTGTGCAGGGGGGGTGGGGGTGGGGACACTTGCTGTCAGGACCCCTCCCCCACCACCTCCTTGACCACCCCCACCCCCCACCCCCACCTTTTCCTTTCCGGCGACAAGTGCTGTGGTTGTCGTTGTCGTCGTTGGTGTTCACGTGGCTGTGATATGGCCGTCGGACCCCTTTTTTGGCCGACGTGGCCTTTTTCTCTTCCCCGAGGTGTCTGCCGATTGGAGAGCAGCACGCCTGGGGACAGGCAGCTATCATGGTTGTGCAGGCAGAGGCACTCGGACGTGCTCTTGCCGGGCCATGATGTTGGGGGGGAGGGGGGCTGCAGGGTTAATGTATCCTGTGGTGATCCCCTCCCCCCCATGTTCTGTGTGTATGTCTGCCAGTCTGGAGCCTTGCCCACCTCCACTCCTGTTATCATCCAGCCCCCTGTTGGGCTGTTGCTGAATTCCTCAGGGGGTCTTGCTGTACCCCAATATCGATTACCATGCCATAATGTGTTTCGTGGCCATCCGTCCCGGTCCCCAAACAGTTGGTTTTTTTATTTTTTGTTTTTTTTTTGGTAACGAGTCCCATTTCCAAATTGGGTCCCCTTTGATTTAGTGCCCCGTATTGTTCTTGGCAATGCAATCTTTCAGTTGAATGCTGTAGAGCTAGTTACTAACTTCCAGTTTCCTCTTGTATGATGTAGGTGTACGTGTGTGTGGGCGTGTTGAACTTGTGTACATGGCTGCTGGCTCCAGACCAGAGAAATAGTTTTAAAAGGCAGTGAAAGGGAAAGCAGAAAAGTAAGTCATGTAGGGGTTTTTTGGGTTTTTTTATGTTAGGGAAGAATATATTTGCAATGGATAAAACAATGAAGTCCTCAATTGAATGGTTAGACTTTTCTCGTGTAGTTTAGTAAAGCGCTAATTTTTTAATGTACTAAAAACTTGAAATGGTTATAAAGTTAATTATGTTAAAAAAAAAAAAAAAGGGCTATTATGGACAAGTATTGCAGTGGTACTTATCCTTGTAAAACAGTGCTTCGCTCTAGACATAGTTAATCCATTATTGGTAATCAGCTGTACATGTTCTAAGGGTTCTTAAAGACTAGTGTTTCAAGGAAACCTTACATTAGGGTCCTTGCCAGCTTTGGTGCCACCGCACTGGGAGTTAGTAAAAATGGCTTAGAAGCCTTACATTCCCCTATATAATTCCCCCTTGGACTGTTGCCATTCCATGTGTGGCCTCAAATTGGAGTGTGGATGAAACCCTTGAAAGAGACTTTCATATAAACAGCAGAGATATGTTCACGTGAGCCTGGCATCCATGTGCTGTGTAGAAAGCCTTGTTCATACATGGTGGACTGTGTTTTCGTCACATCTTCCGGATGATAGAATGAAGATAGAGGATTGCCACCTTCTGAACATTTGACATCTTGTCTGTCCATTTTCTGTGATTTGGAGCCCTGGGAACTCGGACATATCACTTTTTGGAGAAATTCTAGCCAGGCATGGGCTTTAACAGGTTCTGTTTGCCCATGCCACACTGTGAAAACTCTGTAACAGCACCAAGAGAAAGAAGTCATCAGTTCAGGAATCTGTCAGCAGTTGCCCAGTATTATGGCTGGGGTGGTTTTATTTCAGGTGGGGGATTGGAGTGGAGCTTTGGCTTCGCTACCATGTAGAATTTTAATAATTTTTGAGTGATAAACAATGGGCGGGGATTGGTTTTCTTTTTTATTTTATTTTGGGGTGGGGGGTAGTGCCAAGGTTGAAATCCATAAATTGTGTAAGCCAGATTAGACCGAACTCTTTGATCAGCCAGTCAGTGTATGTGTCCATGCTACTTTTGTGTGCGTGTGTGTGCATGAAGCCTATAGTCCCTTTGCAGACCTGGTATTTCGGTGCCTGAAGCAGCATTTGGATGATGGGAACAGGGTTACTGCTTTGTGAACAGGTGTGAATGATGGGCAGTTTTTGTGGAAGCGCCCCCCCCCCCCCCCCCCCCCCTTCTCTTTATCTGAAAACAGTTTGGAACATTACAAGCTACTTGGGTCAGATGTGCATGATGCAATAAGACTTTTTAAATAAAAAGAGGAAAAGTATGGACATTGGAGTGGCTTTGTGTGAGAAGGATGTGTGCTTTGAAAGTTGCTGGAAGGATGTGCTGAAGCATGCAGCACTCAGAAAGAATGGTAGTTGACAGATCTCTGGGTAACATGGAATTGACAGATTGTGAAATCTTATCACAGTTTGAGATATCCAGTTTGTGTTTAAATTTAAGTGTTTCTGAATTTCTCTAACAGCCAGAAAACTGGTGAAAATGATAACCACCAAGTGTTACCATGCATCCAGCTAGTAAGGCAGCAATTCTCTGTTCTGGATGTGATCACTACCATCTGTCTTCTTTTCCATTCACCGCAAGCTCTGTACTGTGTGTCTGTACTTGCGAGCTCCTGCTCTAAAATAAAATTTAAAAAAAGGGAGGGATCATATTTCTAACAGGGTTAAATAAAAACAAACCCAAAACAACACGAGTTGAAACTAATGATAAGTCCCACAAGTGCTTACAATTGGCTTTGTAGGATGGAAAACTACCAAAGATTATTTTATAGGGTAGGCAGGTATGCCGTGAGACTAGAACAGGTGGGCCACCAAATTAGAAACAATTTTATCGCTTGAGGAGGATGCAGTGACACTGCTATGGAATTCCATGTGCTGTGAGACTATTTGACAGGGCTGTACTTCATGCTCCGTGTCCTATATCCTGGTATTGACCCATCCTGAGAGAGACAGACACATGCAGTTAGGGGTAATTTAGTAGAACACTCTCCAAATCACATTTGTAAAGTGGACGAATATCGACTTGTCCCAGTCTTCCCAATGAGTCTGCAGTAAACTCACTGGTGTGAGGTGGCTGGAGTAAAAAAGTAAAAGTAAAAAGAAATTCCTGACTCTTATGGATTTGAACCTGCAAGCTTTCATTCTGTAAACTAACCACTGTGCCATGCCTGATGGTGGCTGAAATGATGGTGCTTGAACCACCAACCAGTTTTGCTGCATTGCAACAGATGGTCACATAATTGGATTGAATTGGATGGTCCAGTTTGATTTGTTCTTTGGGTCTGTACAAAAAGCCCCAAGTGTTCACAACTCTGCATTCTCTGTGTGTGTGTGTGAGAGAGAGGAAACGGTGAACTTTTGTTGATGTAATCACAGCGGATTTTCAAAATACTGGTGTCAGTTATTCATTCATCACCTTTGTGTCCTTTACCGCATCATTCACTCAGTTCAGGCTAAAAACAAACCAAACCAAACCACTAAATCCTTGGTGAACATTTTATTGTGGCAATTGATATTGCACAAAGCACACAATGATTCATTCTGGATTTTCCAACAATAAAGCTTTCATATTCCATACATCTTTCAATATACTTTCTAATATCCTTTAAGGAATGGTCAACAAAAAAAGCAAAACAACAGTAATTAGGGGGGGTTCAACAGTATCAAATCGCATCAGCCCAGCATTCAACAGTTGTTCATCATATCATAAAGTGCCAAAAAGCATAGTAAACCAGCAGTTTGTGTTCACTGCACACACACTACCCCAACTCCCCCCCCCCCCCCCCCCCCCCCCCCACACCCCTGACTTCAAGTCTGACAATATTCTTTGTCAAATGCTAGGACAGCAATTATTGTCTGTCATATGAGCAAAAATGAGTTGTGTTATGCGCAAACAATGAAGGCTGCATTGCAGAACAGGTGGGATGGTGGCTGCTGTGTGTATACAACCTGTGTAAAGTAAAACCAAGAGCCATTTCCTATCTCTGATTGGCATATGAGCGAAAATGCATTGCATTATCGTGGCTGCTGTGTGTATGTATGTGTATGTATATATCCTGTAATAAATGTAAAACCAAGAGCCGTTTCCAGCGGATATTTCAAATTGGCTAAGCTTTTCAAATCTGACCAACAGTTGTTTCTCTTCTTTTCCACCATTGCACAAAGTAAAAAAGCCAGAGATATGATTCGGAAAACAAAACCGTGATGAACAGGCCAGAGTTCAAGCCTGGCAAGTACAAAAGATTTTCTCCTCTATACTGAGCGGTTTGCTTTGTGCATAATGGGTTACCATGTGACCAGAGCAACTGGGGGCATCAAATCAGTTATCTTTTATTGCATGATGATCCATGGTAATAATGTAATGCTGCTTCTATGGAAGTACACCAACTTTGTGACAACTTGACAGGGCTCAACTCTACACTTCCTATCACAATATATCCTGGCATCTACTGGGCCTGCAAGATAAAGATACTTGCAGTGTTGGTCAGGTAATGAGAGCAACACTAAAAAAATCACATCTGCACTGTGGAAGAAACTCGACTGTGTGGTTCCAGTCTCCCTGAGCAAGCATCGGATTTGGTTATTACATGCACACACACACACAATGTCACACACACAATGTACCATCTTGAAATAAAAATTTGATTGATTGATTGTGGCAACAAATACACAATGTCATGATAAAAAAGACTAACTGACAGAGCACAGACACTGTTTGTATTACAGCTAAGTTTGTGTCTAGATATCTAGTTTAAAGCAAAGCGCTTGTTGACAGCAACAGACCTGCCTACCTGTACAATTTTTATCGTATTTTAACAAATTTTTAAAAACCCAAATATGAAAATGAATTAACTGCTAAAAAGATTTTGACAACCACGGGGAAATTAAAAAAGTGAAACCACGACAAAGGATTCAAGATAGATGCAACTCTTCCATACCAATTGCTTCCCATGAATATCATATTTCAAGAAAGGGATGGACCAGTAGCTCTTAGGCACAGGGGTGAAGAAGATGACATGAAATAGCTGTAAAGATTGATTTGCTTTAAGCTTGAAACTTTCTGAACTTTGAATTAAATCTTTTTTTTTTTTTTAAAAGGACCTTTAAAACAAACAGGTCCTGAAAAATCCTTATACTTTCATCCAAAAATTTCTGCATGAAACACACACACACACACTCTCCAGTTTGGCAGACTGTATGATTTTGTTTTCATTCATAAACACAGTTTACTCTTTAAAAAAAAAAAAAAAAAGTTTTCAGCCCCCTCCCACTTATTTCACCGCTTTCTTCATTAGCAATGCTTGTTTTTCTCATCTATCATCAGCCTCTTTCACTGTGCCTTCCTTTGCTAATCTCTGTCAGATAGCCTGCAAATCTGTTTTTATCTCTCACTTCCCCACCCCAGTCTCTCAATCTGTTTTTATTTTATTTTTATTTTATTATATACCACTCTACGTCACAACAAATTTCTCTGCGTGAAATTCGGGCTACTCTCCCCAGGGAGAGCGCGTCGCCACAAGTGCAGCGCCTACCCATTTTTTTTTTTTTCCTTTTTTTCCTCAGGGATGGTGTCTAAACACGACACCTGTGTGCATGCTGGTTTTTTAAAATAATTTTGTCATCCGCTCCTACTGGCACATGATGGCCTGCTCTTCCGAAAGGAGGAACGGGGTTTTAATGTATGCGCAAGATGTTCTGCGTGCGTTTGCACACGGGACCTCAGTTTATAGTATCATCCGCATGACTCGCTCTCACTTTCCCACCCCAATCTATCAATCTGCTTTTATCTCTCACTTCCCCACCCCACACCCCTTCATCTCACTTTCTGTTTCTTATCCTGACACTTCCTTAGTATCCACACACACACCACCACACACACCACTCACCACACACACACACATCACACACACCACAAACATGCACACTCACCACGCACACACACACACTTAACACACACACACACACACACCACAAACATGCACACTCACCACAACATGCACACTCACCACACACACACCACCACACACACACTCACCACACACACACAAAACATCACCACTCACATACACTCACCACACACACACACACACACACACCACACACACACTCACCACACAAACACTCAAATACAAACTGAAGATGGCAAGTTTTCTTAAAACGCACTCTTCTTCATAAAAGCACAGTGCTACTAAGGAATCAAAGCCATAATTAGAGCCATCAAATAAATGATTAAAAAGAAAACATCAAGGGCAAGAAAGATTGCAAATACTATTTTTGCTATCAAAACACTATTTTTGGCCTGCCTAAATACTATTTTTCATTTGCTGAGGTAGGCAGGTCTGCAGAAAGACAGTAGGTCTGCATGTCAGCTTGGCTGACTACAATGGCGTAGGACTAGTTAAAGACTTTGTATATGATTTGAGGAATGATTTCATTCCAAAAAATGGCAGTCAGTTCTCTGCCTTCACAGTAACAATCAATTTAAGCACACCTAAGAGTTAAAAAAAAATTCCCATCCAGAGAAAATAGATTTTAAAAATCTCAGAATGAACAATGTCTTAGTTTAAAATGGACATTTAACAACTTTGAAAATCTGCACAGTTTACTACAGAGTGAAAACACAGCCAACATTCTGCCTGGAACATTTTTCATGGTTTTCATTCTTGTACAATGCACAACACAATGATGATAATACAACATACTTGTACAATAAAACACTCAGATCACAAATGTTGCAGCACAACAGGTCTGTGGTCATACTATCACTAACCTGTCCTAGTAGTCGATCACAAGCACAGTACAACAATACTTTATGAGCACATGAGGAGAGGGGATTCATTCGGGAGAAAGTTTCAGAATTCTTTAAAATCATTTGGTATCGGCAAAGTTGGAATACTGCTACTTTAATACTGGGTAAACGGTTGCTTATGCAAAACTTCACCACTGGTGAACCTCAGTGCAAAAAAGCAACATCTCCCCCCCCTCCCCCCTAAAAAAAAAATCACTAAGTTTCAAGATCATACTGTCAAGTACATTGGTAATGAATACATTGCTTTCATTTTCTTTTTCACTGACGAAAACCACTACATAGTATTTTAACAAGACATCTGTGGAGGCTTGGTTCATCCATCAGGGAGTGACTAGATCAACACCACCGTGGCTCTCTGTTTCAGCAGATCTGGGTGATAACTGATACGGGTGTGTAGGTCTAAAGACTAGAGACTGCAGACTGCAGATGGAAGCGATGGTGATTGGTGGACCACAGCAAGGTGTCTGCACTGGGCGGGAGGGGTAAGTTTTTCTCTGTGTAGTCACAGGTCCCATCCTTGTGCACTGTGAGCACTGTCGTCGTCCTGCAATCACAACAATAATGACAGATGAAGGGGAGGGGATGAAGGGGGCTGCGTTACTTTAACCACTTTACTGCGCTGTTGACCAACAGTAAAAGACAACTCGGTGGATCACCTTGTGCCATACTGATGGTAAGTGTAAAAGACAAAACAATGGTAAGTGTAAAAGACAAAACAATGGCAAACTGATGGCAAGTGTAAAAAACAAAACAATGGGTCACCATGTGCCATACTGATGGTAAGTGTAAAAGAACTTGGTGATCACTTTGTACTACACTGATAATAAGTGTAAAAGACAAAAACAATGGGTTTTTGTACTACACTGACAGTTAAGTGTAAAAGACAAAAACAATAGGTCAACTTGTGCCATACTGATGGTAAGTGTAAAAGAACTTGGTGAATCACTTTGTACTACACTGACAGTAAGTGTGAAAGACAAAAACAATGGGTCAACATGTGCCATACTGATGGTAAGTGTAAAAGATAACAATGACAAACTGATGGTAAGTACAAAAGACAAAAACAATGAATCACCTTGTGCCATACTGATGGTAAGTGTAAAAGATAACAATGACAAACTGATGGTAAGTGTAAAAGATAACAATGACAAACTGATGGTAAGTGCAAAACACAAAAACAATGAATCACCTTGTGCCATACTGATGGTAAGTGTAAAAGATAACAATGGCAAACTGATGGTAAGTGCAAAAGACAAAAACAAAGAATCACCTTGTGCCATACAGATGGTAAGTGTAAAAGATAACAATGTCAAACTAATGGTAAGTGCAAAAGACAAAAACAATGAATCACCTTGTGTCATACTGATGGTAAGTGTAAAAGATAACAATGGCAAACTGATGGTAAGTGCAAAAGACAAAAACAATGAATCACCATGTGCCATACTGATGGTAAGTGCAAAAGACAAAAACAATGAATCACCATGTGCCATACTGATGGTAAGTGTAAAAGATAATAATGGCAAACTGATGGTAAGTGCAAAAGATGAAAAACAATGGGTCACCTTGTGCCATACTGATGGTAAGTGTAAAAGATAACAATGGCAAACTGATGGTAAGTGCAAAAGACAAAAACAATGAATCACCTTGTGCCATACTGATGGTAAGTGCAAAAGACAAAAACAATGAATCACCTTGTGCCATACTGATGGTAAGTGCAAAAGACAAAAACAATGAATCACCTTGTGCCATACTGATGGTAAGTGTAAAAGATAACAATGACAAACTGATGATAAGTGCAAAAGACAAAACAGCGGGTCACCATGTGCCATATTGATGGTAAGTGTAAAAGATAACAATGGCAAACTGATGGTAAGTGTAAAAGATAACAATGACAAACTGGTGGTAAGTGTAAAAGACAAAAACAATGAATCACCTTGTGCCATACTGATGGTAAGTGCAAAAGACATAAACAATGAATCACCTTGTGCCATACTGATGGTAAGTGTAAAAGATAACAATGGCAAACTGATGGTAAGTGCAAAAGACAAAAACAATGAATCACCTTGTGCCATACTGATGGTAAGTGCAAAAGACAAAAACAATGAATCACCTTGTGCCATACTGACGGTAAGTGCAAAAGACAAAAACAATGAATCACCTTGTGCCATACTGACGGGCAGGGTCCCACACGAAGAGGGCGGATTTGCTGTCGATGGATTCCTGATTCCAGCCGCAGTTCTCACCTGCTTTCTGCAGGAGGGGGTCTGGCAGATACCTGCCCCACACAACAAAGGTCACAATGACACTAACGACGATCTGGAAGATACCTGCCCCACACAACAAAGGTCACGATGACACTAACAATGATCTGGGAGATACCTGCCCCACACAACAAAGGTCATGATGACACTAACGACGATCTGGGAGATACCTGCCCCACACAACAAAGGTCACGATGACACTAACGATGATCTGGGAGATACCTGCCCCACACAACAAAGGTCACGATGACACTAACGATGATCGGGGAGATACCTGCCCCACACAACAAAGGTCATGATGACACTAACGATGATCTGGGAGATACCTGCCCCACACAACAAAGGTCATGATGACACTAACAACGATCCCTCAAGATAACTCACCTGCTTTCATAAAGCTAGCAACCTGGTTTTCAGCAAATAAACTTCTTTTCTTTTTAGGTAACAAACTTGTTTTTCAGCAAGCCAATCTGTGTGTGTGTGTGTGTGTGTGTGTGTTGTGTGTGTGTGTGTGTGTGTGTGTGTGTGTGTGTGTGTGTGTATGTACGTGTGTGTGAGTGTGCTTTAACAAAGCTACCCTATAATAAATTTTTTAAAAATCCCCCCCCCCCCCCCCCCCCCAAGCACTACATCAGGAGGAGACACAAATGTATCTCACCACAAGATGAGAGTCGGCATAAAATTGATTATATATTGATGGAAGCTTTATTGGGTTCATCTTGTGCTATTGTTAAGCTGATAACTAGGAGCCACATCAGACATAAAAATACCCAAACCAACAATAAACACTACAATGTTACAAACCACATCAAATTGTTCTAACCCAGTAACAAAATGAACAGCTCCAAATCACCCTCTTCCTCCCAAAACTTTATCAAAGAATTTAAAAAAAAAAAAAAAAAGACTAACAAACCCCCCAAAACCCATCATAAAGCAAAACGGTGACGAGTAAACAAATCAGATCTGCTCAAAATCAAAGGATCCAGTTTTCAGCTCAGTAAAAAAAACAAACAAAAAAACCCAACCCCCCCCCCCCCCAATACATCAAGGGATCAGTGAAGCAGAGAATGGACAAAGCAGAAAACAAACAAACAAAGCAACAACAACAAAAACATAAAAAAGGGTGAGATACAATCTTTTCACACATTTTTGTAAAGTGGAAATGTTATTTACACAGAAAGAGCTCCATGGTATTCTCATACCTCCCCACCTTCCCTCCCTCCCTCCCACATCAAGCAGGTAGCACAAGAATATGACATCAGACACCCCCCCCCCCTCCAAACTATATCCATACCTGGTTTTGTCTGCCATCATGGTGAAGAGGTCCTCTGTCAGTTTGTCCTTGGAGGACGCTGTCTGGTGTGTCTGCACAACGTTTCTGAATCGGTTTTCACCCTCCTGTATTTTGCGCCACCACGAATCCACTGAAGAATTGCCCACAGCATAGCACTCTGCAAGACAGCACCAGATAGATAAAAGATAAAGTCTGTCCCGAGCCTAAGGCTCATCAGGCCGGTGCTTATCCCGGTTTCTGTGGTGTTAAGTGACTGAGAGTCATAGACTCCCCCCTGGATAGGACGCCAGTCTTTTGCAGGGTTAACCCCCAACACAAGGTTGGTACCCCTTTTACACCTGGGTGGGGTGAGAAAATAGCCGTAAAGGGCCTTTTCCAAGGGCACAACGCCATAGCCGAAAGCTGGGATCGAACCCGCAACCTTTAGATTACGAGTCCAACGCCCCAACCACTAGACTACAGTGGCGGCATTCTGCAAGACAGCACCAGGCTTTTGTTTAAAAAAAAAAAAATCAATTGCTGGGTAAACCAACTTCAATAAAAATTATGAACAAAACATTATCAGAAAGATCCTGCCCCCCCCCCCCCCCCAAGTTCAAAGTAATCTATGTTCATGATCTTCAAAGAGGATGAAACTAATTTTTAAAGAATTTGGTTGCATTTCTCAGCTAGAGCTCTGCGGATCACCAACAGTGAGGTTGTGCATACATTTTTTTTTTTTTTATGTGATCATTTCTGCCCACATTTCAACTTTGGAGATGCCTTTTTGAAATTTTCTCATAGATCTGTTTCTACCACCATGCAATGGCCTACTCTTCCAAAAAACAGATCAGGTTTTAAGGTGTGTGCATGATTTCTGAGTGCGTTCGTACATGGGACCTTGGATTATAGTCTCATCCAAAGGACTTTTGGGGACAGTGGAGTCTGCACTGTTAACTTCTGGGGAAAATCTCCTTGAAAAGGATTTGAACCTGGGTTGTTAGATTGTGAGCGAAATGTTTTAAGACCAGGCTATCCTGTTAAGCACCTGACAAGTCAGACCCAGCGCATCCGACTTCTCCTCTTCGGCATAGGAGAGAATTGCCATTATCAAAGTCTCTCGGGAAAAAAAAGGCAGCAGAATGGACCAAAAGGGCAGGAAAGAGACAAATAGGAGGTGACAACAAGAAAACGAACCAGGCAGAATACTGATTTATTATGTATGTATGTATGTATGTATATTATGTATGTTGTATGTATGTTGTATGTATGTATGTAGGTTTTATTTATTTATTATACCACTTTATGTCACAGCAGATTTCTCTGCGTGAAATTCGGGCTGCTCTCCCTGAGGAGAGCACTTCGCCACAAGTGCAGCGCCTACCCATTATTTTTTTTTTCCCCATCAGGGATGGTGTCTAAACACGACACGTGTGTGCATGCTGATTTAAAAAAAAATAATTTTGTCATCCGGTCCTACCGGCACATGATGGCCTGCTCTTCCGAAAGGCGGAACGGGGTTTTAATGTGTGCACAAGATGTTCTGCGTGCATTCGCACACGGGGCCTCGGTTTCTAGTCTCATCCAATGACTATGACATTCAGTTTGATTTTTTTCGTCAAAATGGGAAGAAAGGGCGAGGCTGGGTACGAACCCAGAAACTCACGGTTTACATATTGGCAGGTGAATGTCTTAATCATCCTGCCACCATCCTTAACTCCAGGGGAAAAATCCTTTGAACAGTGCCACAGTGACCTGGTTTCCACATGGATTAGAGCACACACACACACAGACACAACACACAAACAGATACCTGATGCGGTGCCAGACTCACCTTGTGAAGACGGTCGCATAAAGAGCACAGGTGTCTTGGTCTGTTTGTCATTGGTCACGCGTGCCACCTTGCTTTCTGTCGGTCTGTTGACCCCACAACACATCATCAAAATCAAGTTCATTCCTCCACACCCCCAGTTTTCCACAAGCCTTTCTTTCTTGCAGTATAACAAATATCAACACTGGTCAGAGACTGGGGAAAAAATTTCAATTCAGAGAGAAACTACAAGAGTATTTTTCTTCCCTTAAAAAAAGCAACCCCCTCCTCCCCTCAAACAAAACAACACACACATGCACATTCACAATGATACAGTATTCAAAAGGGTTCCAGTCGATTTCTCAATTTCATAAATTGGAGGATAACTGGGTTTGCTGCTCTGAACTTTAAAATGTAAAAATGCAGAACTTTCTATTTGTGCACAATACTGATGAAACTAAACAAAAACATAAACAGACAAAACATACAAAACAAAATTACCCTTTCTCTGATCTGTTCAGTGCTTACTGACATACAGTCAGGTGAAATAACTGATGCCAATGTTTAAAAAAAACAAAAACAACCCAACTGTGGCAGAGAGAGGTTTCTCGAAGATCTATAGATGGGAAACTTACCCCAACTCAATCAGGGTGAGGACGAATCCATTGTAGTCATCTCGCTGTGAACTGACCAGTTCAGCATACGACTCGATGGATTCTGTTGTCGTCAGGAAGCCATTCACCAGAAAACCTGTAAGAAAACCAACTCAACAACCAATAACAACAGATAAAACAAGAAATAATCTAGGTAAGATAAAAAAAAACCCAACCCCAAATAAAAACAGCAATAAAGACCCCACATCCCAGAAAAATAATACTCCACACAATCTACTGTAGATACCCCCCCCCCCCCTCTCCCAATGACGACAGAAGACTAGACACTAGTCGGGATATATTACTTTTAAACTGGTAAGATATAACACCTTAAGTGCTGATGGTGTTCAACCAAAAATGGTCTCTCAACTGGCATGTTGTTAAATGCTCAGTTTAAATTTTGCTAAACGAGAGAATAACACAAATAAAAATTCATTAATAGATTAAAAAAAACCTCAACAACTTACACAGACAACAGGTGGAAAGATTTTTCTTATTTTGGTAGATTTGGATTAGTAACCTTTCAGTTGAGTTTCTTTACAATATCAACCTGACACTATAGCTCCTTTATATCATGTATTATATACCTCTGCCCTTTTTTTGCGCATCAGGTGGCCGAGAGATGTTGACCAGACAAGCGATGCGACCACTGCGATTGGCACCAAACCATGTCCCTCCTTCCTTTCCTGGTTCTTGGTCCAAACCTGAAATGATGACACATTATAGTTTATACTTGGCATTTTGAGAAACAACAATAAGGTATCAATTAATTGTAAGTGGACAGGTGTCACACTTGTGACCTTTGGTTTTTGTGTGTCATTCATTCCTACTGGCATGAAATGGCCTACTCTCCAAGAAAAAGGCAGAACAGGTTTATAATATGTGCAAGATGTTCTAGTGTGCATTTGCAGTGGGGCCTGAATGTAATACTAATATTATAAGCAGCTAATTACCTTTGGGGTGGGTGGGGGTGGAGTCTGTACTGATGTTAACTCCAAGGTTAAATTCCCTAACATGGGCACCTCCATGGTGGTTCGATCCCATCGTAAGCACAAACACTGACCATTAGGCTATCCCTTTCCTCCCCCCCCTCCCCAACTGGGCAAAGGAAACCTCAAATTCAAAAAGGTGTTTACATCAACTCCGTCCTGTCCTTCCCCGTTAGTCTTCCATTATCCTCGATATAAAAGAATAAATCAAATCAATCAAATTAGGCTAGCCTATGATAAAATGTTACTGACTGCTTGTGCAAATGACGATGCAACACCACGGTAGCAGTAACCACTCTTAGCCTTAATTAAACTGAGCAGGCTAAACGTGTGATACATGTGTAAACTTAATCTTTTACCCTCAATATCATTTTGACTTTCACATGTAAAGTAACAATACATACCGCTGATGCAAGACTGGTTGGTCGTCCAGAAATCTGCAGTTTTGGATGGCCGTTGCCAGTATTCGTCTCTATTATTCACGAGAACCAAACGCAGTTCGTCATTGTTACAATTATCATTGATTTTGAAAAATAATAGACACATTTCACAAAGCTTATCAGTAGCCTAGTCCTGACAGAAACAAACCGCACGAGGACTTCGTAAACCCTGATGAGGACTTCAACCAATTCGATGTGGACTTTTGGAACAAATACACCGGTTATCTTGGAAGAAAATACTGTGTTTGACTTCCCTAAAATAAATTCCTCCCCCAAAAGTAAACAAAATAAACAGCTGAGCAAATCAACAGTCGCAAAATAACAACACTGATCGAGATCCGGATTCGACTTCAAGCTTTGGCCACTAAAAATTGTTGCTGACCAATTGCAGCGTTTGTTTCTGTCTGTCCAATCAGATTAGACGTAAGTTCTACTCCTTGGCCTTAGGCTACACACCGGTATTAATTTTTTTTTTTTTTTTTAACTACTTTTCCTTCTATTTTCATATATATCACTATTGCATTCGCTCTGCACGTACTAAGGCATCCACAGAAATAAAAACTACTTTTCAGAAAGACCCTCCCCTGACTCAAAACTCATGTGGTTTTGCACAAATTTGGTAGGTTTGAACTTTTTTTTTTTTTCAGCAAACACTGTAGTCCATCACTCCGTTGTCGTCTGCTAGCTTCCTAACCCCAATATGCATGCGCGGGGTCAACGCTGTAGGAACAAACGCAATCTTTATTTGATGATAATTTCCAACCTTCTTGTGACTACCTGATGTTGCTTTATGTGCTCAATCCCCAAAACAAGTATACAGTGTATTTTTTAATACTTTAAAAACTCTGTCAAAATCAACCAAAAAAAATTCCGACCCGCACTCTATACAACATACTAGGCCTATATGACCCCCAAAATAATACCGGAGTGTAACCTGTACGCCTAGGCTATACGAAGGTTGTAACCTCCTGCTAAAAACCATGGCACTCTCAAAAGGTAAGAGAGAATAAATCTCCTTTGAGCCTGTTAGTGCTTATACTTTGGAGCATACCAACAGAAACAAAAAAGTCAGAGAATTTAACACAAGCATGTTTCATTGCTTTAATACTGCCCGATTCTTATGCTTTGAGTGATGAAAAATAATCGGCCAGATCCAGCGTGGACTTCGGACCCTCAAACTATTAGTATTAGCCTAGGCCTACAGACGACTTTAGGCTAGCCTAACTGTTTTAGCCTAGGCCTTAGTTTTAGGCCTAGGCTACTGTAGGCCTATACTTATAGCCTACCTGCGTGCAAACAGTGAAGTAACACTGTTTGCTGATGCAGGTGAGCGGTAGGATTTGAACTCACAATTTTCAGATTTGCATACTACAAAATGTTGTATTCAGTAATTACTACGCTTTGATTGCTCTTGCAGTCAACTTTAACTAGTTAAAAGTGTGCTCATTCGTGCGCAAATGAATTTTTTTGCTGTCTTAGGACCAGTACAAGGCCAACTAACAAGGCTATCAGAATTAACGTGGACCTCTTGTGATCAATAACTTAATCCACATGTTAGGATACCTGTGTGCAATTATGAAAAATGTAATAGTTGGAATGTATGCACAGGCCTGTTCACCAGGTTTAGTGCTTTTTGGGGTGTTACACAGTATATGTGCTAATGACCATGCAGTATGCTCAGTCACCAGTATAAAGTACAATCCTGCACTGTTGTGTGAATGTAAACTTGCACTGTTGTGTGTATATTATATGTAAACTTGCAGCAGACTTCTGGTCCCTACTATGTTGAGGGTCATTAACTTGATTAAGGTCACACTCAAGAGAAATTTTCCTCTGCAATTCACATCAGTGCTCACTCCCCCCTCCCAAAAGCCCTTCAGATGAGACTATAAACTTTTCAGAAGAGTAGGCCATTGTGTGCTAGTGGGAACGGATGACAAAATTGACAAAATTGCATACACATGGGGACTGGATGTAAAAAATACCTCATGAGTGCTTATAATATGCACACACATGCATGCTGGCATGGACACACTAATGCACACACACACACAGTGACACACACACACTCTACACACATCACACACACACACACACACACACACACACACACACACACACACACACACACACACACACCACACACAACACACACACACATACACACACACACACACACAC
The DNA here is from genome assembly GCA_030674155.1 of Stramonita haemastoma. NCBI lineage: Eukaryota > Metazoa > Mollusca > Gastropoda > Neogastropoda > Muricidae > Stramonita > Stramonita haemastoma. Next base: position 39,551,688 of record CM060336.1, read on the forward strand.
ACACACACACACAACACATCACACACACACACACACACAAACACCACACACACACACACACACACACACATGGATTATATCATTGGTGTACAATCGGTCAGATTTACACTAGCTGGTCGCACATTAATGGCCTTAACATACATGCAGATCATCCATATAGTTTTCATCAGATCTTACTTTGTGGATTCCAAATAGTTACATGCCATAAATTGAAGATTACAAGAATTATTGAAGACATTTATTTAGTTAAAAAGTTGTACACTTTAAGTTTAAAGGTATTTTTGTCCCATTTCTTTGGATACCTTCATCAGTAGGATTGTACCTCAATGATGGTTGACATGGCTGCAAAAAGGTGCAGACATAAAGTGGAAACATTGAGTACGTATTCTTTAACTATCCAAGGGTTCATACATGTTGAAAAGCATCTCAATTTCTTGAAATAATACATCAGAGCACGGTTGCAAAATGGTTCCACCAGGACAAAAGGTCTATGAACATCTAGTCAACTTATAGAAAGTTGTCAGAGAGAGCTTGAGGCTTTATTTTTTAGAATCGATTTAAACGCTTTTATCACAAATTTGCAGGCATGTTAAATGCTTATGTGGAAACAATAAATTTCAAATACTCATATTGTACTGGAATGCAAGACTTTAAAAACATACTTAACTAGCTTTTCTGAAACTTTCCTGAACAAGTACAAGATAATATCAATTTAGTGTTTGCTTTGCTAAGAGATTTAGTTAGTCCATGCATTGTTGTAGTTATAGCTTTGTTCTTTTCTTTTTTTTCAAAATTTAATTTTTTGCTGTTGTAATGGTTACACACAGTTTCGCTTATAGATGAGGTATCTTCAGACATAACTATACTACAAGGTACAAACACAGAGACACGAAAAACAGACCACCCACACACGCACACGCAAGCACGTACACCAGTAAATAGCATATGCGCAGTACGCGGCTATGCGTTGCGCAACACACTAGTCATCGATTTATTAATTATTGTTATCTAAATCCTTCTTCCATGCATTTGTCTGTCGATGTCTCCTTCTCTCTAATTACATTTTTTTTTATTGTTACTTTATTTTGTCATAGGGGTACTGTGTTTTCATTCTTTATCTTTAATTTATTACTCATATGTTTAGCTCATATTATTTATTTATTATTATTGCTTTTGTCTCTATTTTTACATTTTCCCATCCCCAACCAGTCGGGTACACTGTATTGTGAAGGACGTTAATTGAAGATACTATTACACACACATACACACACACAACAAACACACACATCGACAACACTCCACACCACACGAACACACACACTATACAAACACACACATGCATAGATTAGACAGCAATAGCATGGCCTTGAAGTTACCACATTCATGCAGACATTTCAGTTTCAGTCTCAAAGTTCAAGTGTTCCTATATATCTTATCTCCATGTTCTTTATCACTCAGTGGCATGTCAGACATTGAGACCACCTCACTGCCATGGTTAACTGGGATATTATAGCCTAGTGGTCAGAACATTGCGCTCGCAATTCGACGACCCGGGTTCGATACCCAGTCGAGGGGATTTTTCCTCTGGAGTTAACATCAGTGCAGACTCCACTCTCCCCAAAAGTCCTTCAGATTAGTCTATAAACCAAGGCGCTGTGTGCGGACGCATGCAGAACATCTTGTGCACACATTAAATCCTGTTCCGCTTTTTGTAATAGTGGGCCATTGTGTGCCGATGGGAACAGATAATTACAAAACTGCATACACCCGGGGACTGGATGTAAAAGAGCATATGAATGCTTATTCCATTATCCTCAACATAAAAGAAAAAACAACTGTTTCTTCACCGAAGACAGCTTAGTGCATCATGACTCGCACTAATTGTCATTTCATCAAGAGAGAAGAGCTGGAAAGGACCTACCATTATTTTTCCCAGACACATCTGATGGTGTAAAGTGAACAAGAGAAGAGAAGAAGATTTCATCAAGACCTAATCAGTTAATTTCTCAAAATAATTGAGATTTTCATGTTCAGAATGTCAATCATTACTGTATCAGGGTCTCAAACTTTTCAGTTGAATGGATTGGATGTTCCAGTTTTGAATACATTTTTTTTTTTTTTTTTTTACACATCATGACGGGGTATGTCACTTTTACTACAGTATTAGTACTATATATTTGAAGATGAAAACTTTATCTGACTTAACAAAGGCTGGATTGCCAGGTTTCTTCATTCTGTCACACCTGTGCTGGTGTAAGACTGTTCATTGCCTGGGCTTTATCTCAGTTCTTGATTAAACCATTGACACTGGGGGCAACAACAAAGTGAGAGGCTATATGACCAGTGGCTTTCCCACTCATGGAATTCCACTTTACAGCTTAGTCTTTAGTGCTTGATTATGACTCTCTGACTAGGAGGCTTGACTTGCACAGTCCTTATTATGTGCTGCAACCCTGGGGGCTAGTTGACCTTTGGAGAACATCTCCACCGCTGACTGTCCTTATGCCCTCTTGGCCGAGAGAGTTGGGGTGTGCTGTGGGCAAGGCACCTCCACTATAATCAAATTCCTGCCCAGTCTCTGAAACAGCAGCTACCTCCTCTACTGTTTTGGAATTCATCGTCGAACACGATAGACAAACACACACAGACACAAACACAAACACAGACAGACAGACAGACAGACAACACACACACACACACACACACACACACACACACACACACACACACACACACACACACACACACACACACACACAACACACACACAACAACAGACACAGACAGACAGACAGACAGACAGACAGACAGACAGACGACAGACAGACAGACAGACAGACAGACAGACAGACAGACAGACAGACAGACAGACAGACAGACAGACAGACAGACAGACAGACAGACAGACAGACAGACAGACAGACAGACAGACAGACAGACAGACAGACAGACAGACAGACAGACAGACAGACAGACAGACAGACAGACAGACAGACAGACAGACAGACAGACAGACAGACAGACAGACAGACAGACAGACAGACAGACAGACAGCAACAGACAGACAGACAGACAGACAGACAGACAGACAGACAGACAGAAGACAGACAGACAGACAGACAGGACAGACAGACAGACAGACAGACAACACACACACACACACACCACACACACACACACACACACACACACACCACACACACACACAACACACACACACACACACACAGTGTGTACAGAGTCCCATTTAAGTTGCATAGAGTTTTTTTTTACCTTTTGCTCCAGTCATTAAGAATTGTAATTTTCCCCCTTCCCCTCTTTTTTTGGTGTGTTTTTTTCTTTTTTTCCCATTCTTTAAATTTTTTAAAAAAAATTAAGGATAATGGAATAAGCACTCGTGTGCTTTTTTTTGGCAACCTTTTGTTATGTTGTTAATGTTATAGTCAAATTATAGTCCTTTCCAGATTTCTCTGATATCGGGACTGTGGTCAGAAGCCAGAAAGTCAGAGGTCCCACGCTTTGACGAGTTCTCCCACTTCAGCACCTTGGGCCACCCCAAAAATGTCACAATTCTTAAAGCAACTGAATATAATATTTTACAACCAGTCCCCGTGTATATGCAGTTTTGTAAATTCTGTCATCCATCCCACCAGCACACAATGGTTTAACAATGTGTGTGTGTGTGTGTGTGTGTGTGTGTGTGTGTGTGTGTGTGTGTGTGTGTGTGTGTGTGTTATCTCATAGTTATCTGGTCAAAGTAGTTACACTGCTCTCTACTTTTCCCAGTATCCATCCTTGTCGAATAGTACGTGTATGGATTCAGATATAGACATTAATATTCTTCTGTTTCTATACTTGTTTTTGTTGTATGGAAAAATAACACCACTTTCTTGCATGGTTCTTCTGTTTTTCTGTATCCCCCCCAGAAAATCAGCTTTAATTTTTTTTCCCCCTTTGAAATCATGGATTGACCACAAAGAGAGAGAGAGAGAGAGGAGAGAGACAGACAGACAGACAGACAGACAGACAGACAGACAGACAGACAGACAGACAGACAGACAGAGGGGGGGGGGGGAAGAGAGAAAGAGAGAGAGAGAGAGAGAGAGAGAGAGAGAGCCCCACACCTCACAAAAGGATCAAAATAACCCCCACAAACTGATCATATTGCCTATGTTGTATGTGCAGCTGTGTCCGGCGTGTTCATTGTGGCAGCAAAGCGCACTGCCTTCGGCACCTATGGAGGAAAGCTGAAGAACATCTCGGCCACTGAGTTGGGGTTTCAAGCTTCCAAAGGAGCCTTGGAGTCTGCAAACATTTCTCCTGAACTGATCAATTCCATCGTGTTTGGAAATGTTATGGCTGTACGTAACAGTTGTAATTTTTTTTTTGGGGGGGGGGGGGGGGGGGGGGGGGGGGTTGTTTTTAAGTTATGTTAGGCTTAGGACTGCTTTGAAATTTAGACTGTATAGTTTTCTTCTGTTTATGTGTTTCTGCCTCTGTCTCTCTCTCTCTCACACATGTCAGTCTCTCATCTCTCTCTCTCTCTCTCTCTCTCTCTCTCTCTCTCTCTCTCTCTCTCTCTCTCTCATCTCTCTTCTCTCTCTCTCTCTCTCTCTCTCTCTCCTCTCTTCTCTCTCTCTCTCTCTCTCACCTCCTCCACTACCATCTTCATGCATCATCTTACTGCTTGCACACATCACTGCACACACACTCTGCACGCACATGCACTCACACACACTTGCACCACACCACACACGCATGCATGCGCCCCCCACACACACACGCAAAATTACTTAAACGATAAATTTCAGACTGAAAGATAGCTGTAATTTTTTAAAATAAAATTCTGTTACCCTTGTTGTTTTTGTCTGTTTCACAGACGTCCACAGACGGGATCTACGCCTCACGACACATTGGCCTGAAGCTGGGGATTCCAATGGCGGTCCCTGCTCTGACAGTCAACCGTCTGTGTGGCTCAGGCTTTCAGGCTATCATCAACGCCGCGCAGGTGAGAGGAAAGCAAGTGTATGGTCAGGTGTGACCTGTGCAGAAGAAAGCCTGTCATTACCATCATCCCTGGTTTGTCCCAGAAAAGTTCTGGAAATGGTCACAACTTTCAAGGAATACAGGATTAGTTTGATTGCCATGGAAAATGCACAAAAACAAAAACAAAAACAAATTTGGCTAGAAGGGAAAGCACAATCCAATCCAATCCAATCATGTTGTGTATAGCCCTGCGGACCACACAGGCCTTATCGGGGCTGCACCTCATCACATTTGTACTGTTCAGTTTGGGAGAGTTTTCTCAGTTTGGTCCAGTACAATACCGTCATACAGGTTCTGCCATCATGGCAGAGTTACCTGTGATTGGCTATCCCACTTGGTCATGGGCAATAGACTGGAAGTTACTGGAACCTGTATGAAGGTGGTGGTGGTGTTTTTTGTTGTTTGTTTTCATTCCTTGACTAGAGGTCCAAGGTTCATCAGTGGTGAGATTATGTGAGTGCAACCCTTTTTGCCCACCATGAAGATTGCCACATTGCCGATTTCGGGATGTATGCTGGGTATGTTCGTGTTTCCGTAACCCTGTGAACGCCGACATGAATTATAAGATCTTTATTGCGCATATTTTATCTTCTGGATTTGAATTTACATGAGGGGAATTCAGGCACTGGCAGAACTGCACTTGAAGTTGACCTGTAAGATCATAAAAATACCCACCCTTAATTCACCAGACGTTGCGGAGATTCGAATCCACTCCTTAATGGACCCATGGGATTGAAGTTGAAAGGTCTTAACCACTTGGCTGTTAGCATCCATCATACATGTATTCATGTATATACTGTATATACAGGTATGCATACCTATACATACCTATACATGTGCACTGCTGTGTTCATCAGGAGATAGAACTGGGGATGAGTCAGATAATTATTTGTACATGTGTATTTTGATATACAGGTATGCATACCTATACATACCTATACATGTGCATTGCTGTGTTCAACAGGAGATAGGACTGGGGATGAGTCAGGTAATTATTTGTACATGTGTATTTTGATATACAGGTGTGCATACCTATACATACCTATACATGTGCACTGCTGTGTTCAACAGGAGATAGAACTAGGGATGAGTCAGATAATTATTTGTACATGTGTATTTTGATATACAGGTGTGCATACCTGTACATACCTATACATGTGCACTTTTGTGTTCAACAGGAGATAGAACTAGGGATGAGTCAGATAATTATTTGTACATGTGTATTTTGATATACAGGTGTGCATACCTATACATACCTATACATGTGCACTGCTGTGTTCAACAGGAGATAGAACTGGGGATGAGCCAGATGGTGCTGGCAGGAGGAACAGAAAACATGACCCAGGCGCCCTACGCTGTGCGTGATATCCGATTCGGAACTCGCTTTGGTCAAGACCTCAAGGTACGTCTTCAGTGTAGGGCTGGTTTGTCAGGTAATTCAGACAGAGATCTTAAGGTACATCTGCAGTGTAGTACAGGATTATCAGGTAATTCAGACAGAGATCTTAAGGTACGTCTGCAGTGCAGGGCAGGTTTGTCAGGTAATTCAGAGATCTTAACTCACTCAGGACGGCCAGTTCTCTCCCTTGCTTTTCCCCCCACAGATGGCCCATTTGTAACGGTTAGTAAAAAAAAAAAAAAAAAAGGAAAAACAAAACAAAAAAAAAAAACATAGTAAGAAAATGAAATTTTCTGATCTTATGAATAACGTGCTGGGTTAGTACTTATCGAAAGATTGGAGCTCTCACTTTAATATTTGAACTGTGACTAGCATGAAAAAAATACTCTGAATTTTGTACTCCATGTTGCTACTCCATGTTGGCTATTCTCTGCAACCATGTACAAAGAGTTTGGAACGCACGGAATCACCCAACAATGCTCTGCAATCAACCTTGAATAGGCTCACAAAGCTATGTTAAGCTGTACTAGTCATAGTATTATGCGGCGGCTGCATGAAAAATCTGCAAACAGCAAATCCATTGTAGCGGACGGCTGTCCTCTGAGAGTTAAGGTATGTTTGCAGTGCAGTGCAGGATTATCAGGTGATTTAGACAGGGGCTTTATTTTAAATATAAATGATATGAATTTTGAGTTTCTTCATATCAACATGTTTGTAAATTGATCTTTGTATTGATTTTTTTTTTTTAAACAGATGAGAAGTAATTGGTATTGTATGTGTGTGTGTGTGTGTGTGTGTGTGTGTGTGTGTGTGTGTGTGTGTGTGTGTGTGTGTGTGTGAGTGTGTGTGTGTGTGTGTGTGTGTGTGCGTGTGTGTGTGTGTGTGTGTGTGTGTGTGTGTGTGTGCGTGCGTGCGTGCGTGTGTGTGTGTGTGTGTGTGTATGTATGTATACATATGCCTGAAACGCATCCGTAACCAACATGTGTGTTATGTCTCTGTGTACATCAGCTGGAGGACACGCTCTGGGAGGGACTGACAGACTCCTACGTCAAACTGCCAATGGCACTGACAGCAGAGAATCTGGCACAGCAGTACGGCCTTTCCCGAAAGGACTGTGACGAGTATGCCTTTCAGACCCAGACCCGATGGCAGGAAGGTACCTTGGTGTGAAAGGATAAATCTGTCATCCTAAGGGTACTTCAGTGTAAAAGAATAAATCTGTCATCCTAAGGGTACTTCAGTGTAAAAGAATAAATCTGTGATCCTAAGGGTACTTAAATGTAAAATGGTAAATCTATGTTCCTAAGAGTACTTCAGTGTAAAATGGTAAATCTATGTTCCTAAGGGTACTTCGGTGTAAAAGAATATATCTGTCATCCTAAGGGTACTTCAGTGTAAAAGAATAAAACTGTGATCCTAAGGGTACTTCAGTGTAAAAGAATAAATCTGTCATCCTAAGGGTACTTCAGTGTGAAAGAATAAATCTGTCATCCTAAGGGTACTTCAGTGTAAAAGAATATTCCTCTGATCCTCATGTAATGGTACTTCAGTATAAAATAATACTGCTACAATCCTCACGTAATGGTACTTCAGTATAAAATAATACTGCTACAATCCTCACCTAATGGTACTTAAGTGTAAAAGAATAATCCTATGATCCTCACGTAATGGTACTTCAGTATAAAATAATAATGCAATAATCCTCACCTAATGGTACTTCAGTATAAAATAATAATGCAATAATCCTCACCTAATGGTACTTCAGTATAAAATAATAATGCAATAATCCTCACCTAATGGTACTTCAGTATAAAATAATAATGCAGTAATCCTCACCTAATGGTACTTCAGTTTAAAATAATAATGCAATAATCTTCACCTAATGGTACTTCAGTGTAAAAGAATAATCCTGTGATCCTCATCTAATGGTGCTTCAGTGTAAAAGACCAATCCTATGATCCTCATCTAATGGTACTTCTGTGTAAAAGACCAATCCTATGATCCTCATCTAATGGTACTTTTAAGTGTAAAAGAATAATCTTATGATCCTCGCCAAAATATGGAACTATAGGATAATATAAAAGTTGAAGTGTGAAGATCACCACACATTTTGATCATAAAAAAAATTGCAGGAGAAACCCCAAAATAACAAGCAGGAAAGTGTGTCGAATTGCAGGCTTCTATAGAATGCCTTTAGCAGTGTGTAGTAGTGAAATGGTGTCCAGTTGCCAAGAAATTCATTTTCTCCCATGTTAGGCTTTAGGCCAGTTGATGCTTCTTGTTCTATTTTTTTCCCTTTGTTTTGTGTGTATGTGAGTATAGATGTCACTATATTTTGCTTGTTCTTTGTTTTTGTACATCAGTATAGATGTCACTATATTTTGCTTGTTCTTTGTTTTGTGTACATATCAGTATAGATCTTACTGTATTTTGCTTGTTCTTTGTTTTGTTTGTACATCAGTATAGATGTTACTGTATTTTGCTTGTTCTTTGTTTTGTTTGTACATCAGTATAGATGTTACTGTATTTTGTTTGTTCTTTGTTTTGTTTGTACATCAGTATAGATGTTACTGTATTTTGCTTGTTCTTTGTTTTGTTTGTACATCAGTATAGATGTTACTGTATTTTGTTTGTTCTTGGTTTTGTTTGTATGTCAGTATAGATGTAACTATATTTTGCCTGTTCTTGGTTTTGTTTGTATGTCAGTATAGATGTAACTATATTTTGCCTGTTCTTGGTTTTGTGTGTATGTCAGTATAGATGTATCTATATTTTGCCTGTTCTTTTTTTCCAGCTCAGAAGGCGGGAAAGTTTGCTGACGAGATTTACCCAATCACTGTGAAGGGGAAAAAAGGTGAGAGTTCAAGGACAATCAGACCATAAGGTCATATATATTATATTGTTTTGTTTTATGAAGCATAATGGGTATAGTTGTTGTAAATTGACTCTAAGTGAAATTCAAGGTACTCTCCTAGGAAGAGCAGGTTGCTGTGATACTCTGACATCTTTTTACATCTAATCTGCCCATATACTATTTTGAGTTCTGTCTTTGTGAACTGTGTTTTTATGCTGAGTTTTGTTAAGAGTTACCTTCTTTTTTTCATGTAGAGGGTTGTTTGATGTGTACAATTGTCTTGTAAGTAAGAGACTAGTTTATTGTCATGGATGAAAGACTAGTTCTCTGCCACCTGTCTGTTTTAAATGACTTTAGGGGAGAAGGAGTTAGCTTAGGAATGAATTGTGTGATTCATATAAAAATCAAGAGAACCTCAGTTCAAGCATTCTGTTTGCTGGTTCAAAGAAAATAAGATTTTGCAAAAAAGACAATCAACACAATAAAAATCAACCATGTGATTGAGGAGGTCACAAGTTAGGGTTTCCCACACCATAAAGTCTTTGCTTTTCAGATCGTAATACAATTAAGTACATTCTCTTTCGTTTCTTTTTTGCGGGGGTGGGGGGGGGGGGGGGGGGGGGGGGGGGGGGGGGGGGGGGGGGGGGGGGCAGGGAAGAAGTGTAGGATGGGATTCTGGAAAGCGAGACACGCTATCTGGTTTTAGGAAGGAGGGGTTGCCAGTTCTGGTCGTAGTGTCCACCCAAAGAGTAGCTTCTTCATTGCATGATGATCGATGAGGATGATGTAATGATGCTGCTGCGGAGGTGCATATGCTTGGAGACTACTTGACAGGGGGCCTCAGTTTAAAGTCTCATCCGAAGGATTTTTAGGGAGAGTGGAGTTACCACTGATGTTAACTCCAGGGGAAAAATCGCCTTGAACGGGAACTGAACTCAGGTCGTCAAATTGCGAGTGCAATGTTATGACCACTAGGCTAGAACTAGAAAAAAAAAAGAAACTAGCAGGCTGTGCTGGGGTCAGGGTGGTCATGATGATGACTGTGTCTCCTGCAGGCCCTGAGGAGTTTTTTATTTATTTATTTTTTTTTATATATTTAAAAAAAATTGTATTATTATTTATTTTTGTAGGCCCTGAGGAGTTTTTAAATTGTCATTTTTTATTTTTATTTTATTAAAAAAAAAAGTATTATTATCTATTTTTGTAGGCCCAGAGGAGTTTAAAATTTTTATTATTATTATTTTTATTTATTAAAAAAAAAAGTAATATTATTATTATTTTTTTTTAGGCCCCGAGGAGTTTGCTGTGGACGAGCATCCCCGACTGGCCTCTGTGGAGGGTCTCGCCAAACTGCCCACTGTCTTCAAGAAAGACGGAACCATCACCGCAGGCAACGCTTCTGTGAGTGCTCTCTGTATGTGGGACAGCCTGGTTGTTTAGAGCTTTCCGCATTGCACATGTGATCTGCAGAGCTGGGTTCAAATCTTGTTCCAGGGATATTTTTCCCTAGAGTTAACATTAGTGCCAACTCCACTCCGCCAAAAAGTCCTTCGGATGAGACTATAAACCGTGGCCCCTGTGTGAACACATGCACATCTTGTGCAGAAGAGTAGGCCATTGTGTGCCCAGGATGTATTGACACACATTGTGTATACTGGATACCCTGGCATGTGATAAAGTGATTTGGTTGGTTTGCTTTGTAAGAGTTAGCACTACAAAAATCCATACATTATCATTATTGTTGTTTTTATTATCATCATTGTTGTTATCTCTGTTATTATTATTTATTATTATTTATTATCATTATCATCATCATCATCATCATTATTGTTGTTATTAGCTCTATTATTATTATCATCATCATTATTATTATTATTACTATTATTGTCTTTTTAAGAAAAATATTATTTTTGCCATTATTTTCATCAGCATCATCATCATTGTCATCATCATCATTGTCATCATCATCATCATCATCATCATCATCATCATCACCACCACCAGCACTATCACCACCATCATCACCATCATCATGACGGCCATGTGTGCACAGGGTATCTGTGACGGAGCGGCCGCCCTGGTTCTGGCCAGTGAAGCGGCCGTGAAGGCCAACAACCTGACCCCCCTGGCTCGCCTGGTGTCCTACGGCATCGCTGGTAAGACTGCTTTTGATTGGTTGGTCTGTGGTATTTAGATTACCTCCCATTCGAAAGGGGGATGGAAAGCTAAGTGGTCAGAGCGCTGGCTTTCCCTAAGTCCAGTTAAGCAGCGTCGAGTGTGGTTACCAGTTGGATGGGTGACTGTTTGCGCGCCTTTGCTTCAGTACAGTTCCCAAAGTTCACCCAGGTGTAAATGGGTACCTGCCCTCTTTAGGGTCAGGGAAGGTAAAGCAGCGAAGGAGAGGAGATGGGCGCTGCCCTCAATATGCTGGCCCCTAGAGAAGCTGAGATCTTTGATTCCTCGCTCCCCTATGACTGCCTAGGTTATTGGACACCTTTACCTTTTTTACCTTTTTACCCATTTGATCAGAGTCCTGTCGCAGCGTGGTGTTTCTAAATTTAGACACTTCTGCGAATTTTGAAAAGTTATGTTTTCTTGGGTGGTGGTTTAGTTAAACCTCTCCGGTTGCTTACACTTCGCCTTTGTGGGGAAATGTAGAATTTATGCAGCCTCTTTCTTTAGAGGCCACATCCTCACAGTCTGACTGTGCCTTGTACCCGGAGTGTTGTGCAGAGATGGGTAGATGAAAGATCTCTGCTTTGTTACTTTGGCTTGAGGGGCAGTATACTTGTGAAGTGATGTGAAGGATTGGTGTAATGAGAAGGATTTATTTATCATGTAAGCGCTTTGATTTGTTTTTACAAGATATAGCGCTATATGAATTCCATGTTATTATTATTATTATTATTATTATTATTATTATTATTATGTATTTATTTATTCTTTTATATCGAGGATAATGGAATAAGCACTCATGTGCTTTTTTACATCCAGTCCCCTTGTGTATGCAGTTGTGCAAATTTTGTCATCTTTTCCCACCAGCACACGATGGCCTACTGAATAACGGATTGATGTAATGAGAAGGATTGAGCAGAAGATGTTTTGTAGAGTCAATATCATTCAGTTGGAAACTCACCTCACCTGTCTTTACCTGTCAGCGTAACTCGCCTCACCTATCTTTACCTGTCAGCATAACTTGCCTCACCTGTCTTCATCTGTCAGCATAACTCGCCTCACCTGTCTTTACCTGTCAGCATAACTTGCCTCACCTGTCTTCATCTGTCAGCGTAACTTTCCTCACCTGTCTTTACCTGTCAGCATAACTCACCTCACCTATCTTTACCTGTCGGTATAACTTGCCTCACCTGTGTTTACCTGTCAGCGTAACTCACCTCACCTGTCTTTACCTGTCAGCATAACTTGCCTCACCTGTCTTTACCTGTCAGCATAACTCGCATCACTTGTCTTTACCTGTCGGTATAACTTGCCTCACCTGTCTTTACCTGTCAGCATAACTTGCCTCACCTGCCTTTACCTGTCGGCATAACTTGCCTCACCTGTCTTTACCTGTCAGTGTAACTCACCTCACCTGTCTTTACCTGTCAGCGTAACTTGCCTCACCTGTCTTTACCTGTCAGCATAACTTGCCTCACCTGTCTTTACCTGTCGGCATCACTGGGCACAGCATTAGCCGCTGCACCCAATGACACTGAGATGATCCTCCTGTGTGGTAGAAGCATAAAGTGTATGTAGAAGCATGAAGTGTACACTGCCATGTTTGTGTGTGTGTGGTGACCCAGGGTGTGACCCCAAGATCATGGGCATTGGTCCTGCCCCTGCCTCCCGCGCTGCCCTGGAAAAAAGTGGCAAGTCCGTGCAAGACATGGATGTTGTGGAGGTGAGTGTGTGTGTGTGGGTGGGGAGGGTTTGTGTGTGTGGGTGTGTGTGTGTGTGTGGGTGGTGCGTGTGTGTGTTTGTGTGAGTGTGTGTTTGTGTGTGTGTGTTTGTGTGTGTGTTTGTGTGTGTGTGTTTGTGTGTGTGTGTGTGTGTGTGTGTGAATGGGTGTGTGGGTGGGGGGGGAGGGGTGTGTGCGTGCGTGTGTGGTTGTGTGTGTGTGTGTGTGCGTGTGTGGTTTGTGTGTGTGTGTGTGTGCGTGTGTGTGGTTGTGTGTGTGTGTGTGTGTGTGTGTGTGTGTGTGTGTGTGTGTGTGTGTGTGTGTGTGTATGCGTGCGTGCGTGTGTGTGTGCGTGTGTGGTTGTGTGTGTGTGTGTGTGTGTGTGTGTGCTGCGGTGCGTGTGTGGATGTGTGTGTGTGTGTGTGCGTGCATGCATACGTACATGCACACGGGCATGCATAAGTATTTTGTGCGTGAAGGAACGCGTGTTTCCTCTTATCATAGTGTGTATACATGCATACACACTGTATTGTGTGTCATATTGATGCATGTGCTAGTAGTCTGTGTGTGAGCTTTTTGTTTTGTTTTGTTTTTGTTCCTTGGCTAGAGGTCTGAGGTTCTCCAGTGGTGAGATTTTCCATAGGTGTGAATGTTGCAGGTGAATGAAGCAGGTGTGAATGAAGACTGACAGGTGTGAATTTTGCAGGTGAACAAAGACGGACAGGTGTGAACGTTACAGGTAAATGAAGCAGGTGTGAATGTTACAGGTAAACAAAGACTGACAGGTGTAAATGTTGCAGGTGAATGAAGCAGTTATGAATGTCACAGGTGAAGAAAGACGGACAGGTGTGAATATTGCAGGTGAACGAAGACTGACAGGTGTGACTGTTGCAGGTGAACGAAGCCTTTGCCCCTCAGTTCCTGGCCGTGGCCAAGGAGCTGGGTCTGGACAACGCCCGCACCAATATCAACGGCGGCGCCATCGCTCTGGGGCATCCCCTGGCCGCTTCAGGGGCTCGCATCACCGCCAACCTGGTGCATGAAATCAGGTGTGTGAAATAAGGAAACGGAGCGTGAGAGAAAGAAAACTTGAGTGTGAGGATGGTGGTGATTACTGTGAATTGGGGGGAAAACTTCCTCTGTTACTGTCTTTTTATCTCTTGTGTCACTGTCTCTCTTTCTTTCTGTCACTGTCTCTCTTTCTTTCTGTCACTCTATCTTTCTTTCTGTCATTGTCTTTATGTCTGTCTCTCTATGCCTGTCTGTCTGTCTGTCTGTCTGTCTCTGTCTCTCTCTCTCCCTTTCTATCTCCCTCTATTGCTCTTCTCTCTCTCTCTCTCTCTCTCCTCTCTCTCCTCTCTCTCTCTCTCTCTCTCTCTCTCTCTCTCTCTCTCTCTTCGGATGAGACTTTAAACCGAGGCCCCGTGTGCGAACGCACGCAGAACATCTTGCGCACACGTTAAATCCTGTTCCGCTTTTCGTAAGAGTAGGCCATCGTGTGCCGGTGGGAACAGATGACAATATTTACAAAACTGCATACACACGGGGACCGGATGAAAAAAAGCACATGGTTGCTTATTCTGTTATCCTCGATATAAAAAAAAAATAAAAAATAAAATAAAATAAAAAAACCCCCTCCCTCTCTCTCTCTCTCACTCAACTCCCTTCATGTATGGGCCAGCAGCCTCTTTATGAATAAAATTTTCAGAGTTCTCTCTCTCCATGTACATACTTTGGTCTGGGAGGGCTTCTGGAGATGGTAGAACGGTTGAACTCTGCATAGATAGAGAGAGATGGCAAACCATTGTGGCATTGCCTGTTGCTCCTACCGAAGA
>CM060336.1:39579216-39584216 GCA_030674155.1 Stramonita haemastoma
AGTGGGGTAGTGATGATGGTGGGGAGTGGGGGGGTGGATTGGTAGTCTAACGCAACTGTCTAGAAAGCGAGAAATGTGGGTTTGATTCCCTTTTCATGCCAAAGTTGCATGCGCCGGGTCTGATTTTGATAGGCGCTTAACGGCAGCGCAACCGATTTTTCAGTCATTTGACAGACAAACAATAGGCGTAGTTACTGTCAGAGCGTTCGACGACGAAGAAGAATTCCTGTTTGAGCCCAAACTTTAACTCATTCACTAGGTCTTGAGAGGTGGTTCTTGCGTTAGTCTTGTTATAAGACGATAAAGTGAGGTCCTGTGTGCTACGCACATTGAGCGCACGTCACAGAACCCACGGCAACAAGACCTGTCCCTGGCAAAATCCTGTAGAGAAAAAAATCCACTTTCAGAGGGAAGCAAAATTTACGCTGTCCTTGTGGCGACTCAGTCTCCCGAGAGAGAGAGAGAGAGAGAGAGAGAGAGAGAGAGAGAGAGAGAGAGAGGAGAGAGAGAGAGAGAGAGAGAGAGAGAGAGAGAAGAGGCAAGGCAAGGCAAGGCAAGGCAAGGCAAGGCAAGGCAAGGCAAGGCAAGGCAAGGCAAGGCAATTGAGAGAGGAGAGAGAGAGAGAGAGAGAGAGAGAGAGAGAGAGAGAGAGAGAGAGAGAGAGAGAGAGAGAGAGAGAGAGAAGCCCGAATTTGATGTAGAGAAATCTGCCGGGAGGACGTACTTGCATTTTTCATTATGGTAACCTTTTCTTTTCCCCAATTCAATCTTTTTTGTTTATTTGTTTTTTTAGATAAGATTTTCAGATTTTCCTGTCATCAGCTACGATGTGATAGAATCACATTTGTAGCCTCGGGAGTGCTGAATAGGGAACCTTTGTTTTCCTACTCCTATTGTGATGGACATGAATGATTGAGCATGCATTTTTTTCTCTCTCATGAGGACGGGGAGGGGGACGGATAGCCTAGTGGTCAGAACATTGCGCGTATGATATGGGGACGAGGGATCTGTGTCTGAAGCTGCTCTCCCCCCCCCCCCACTCACACACAGAACATTGCGCTGGCAATTTGACGACCGGGTTCGAGTCCGGTCGAGGAGATTTTTCTCCTGGAGTTAACATCAGTGCCGACTTCACTCTCCCCAAAAGTCCTTCGGATGAGATCTTAAACTGAGGCTCCGTGTGCGAACGCACACAGAACATCTTGCGCACACGTTAAATCCTGTTCCGCTTTTCGTAAGAGTAGGCCATCGTGTGCCGATGGGAACAGATGACATTTACAAAGCTGCATACATACGGGGACAGGATGAAAAAAAGCACAAGAGTGCTTATTCCATTATCCTCGATATAAAAGAATAAATCAAATCAAATCAATCAAATCTCTCTCTCTCTCTCCTCTCTCTCTCTCTCCTCTCTCTCTCTCTCTCTCTCTCTCTCTCTCTCTCTCTCTCTCTCTCTCTCTCTCTCTCTCTCTCTCTCTCTCTCTCTCTCTCTCTCTCTCTCTCTCCCTCATCTCTCTCTCTCATCTCTCTCTCTCTCTCATCTCTCTCTCTCTCTTTCTCTCTCTCTCTCTCTCTCTCTCTCTCTCTCTCTCTCAAATTGCCACATACATGCCATTGAAGAATGTATTGTTAATGTTGTTCTTGAACACAATGCTAACAATTTCCTTGTTTGTGGTGACTTAAACGCCAGAACAGGAAATCTTCAACCTAATTCAGAAATGTTCAACCTTGACCCTGAAGACATGACAAAGCATAGCTGGGATGAACTGATATCATGCAGACAATCAGAAGATAAGACTGTGAATGACTTTGGAAAGATACTGTTGTCAATGTGCACATGCTTAGAATTACTTATTTTAAATGGTTTATGCACACCTGATTTGTCTGAAAAGTTTACATTTATATCATCAGCAGGAAGCAGCACTAATGATTACTTCTTGAGCTCACAAGACATTCTACATCTTTGTTCTAAACTTGAAATACAGGAGCGAATAGAATCTGACCACATGCCCTTGAAACTAACCTTAACTGTATGTACTAACTGTGATGTTGTAACAAATAATGAAGAGTATGTTCCAGTTACTAAATACACATGGGACCCCAAAATACATGACCAACTAATAGAAAGATTAGAGAGCATAGCTTTCAAAAACAAAATTTCTTTAGCAATCTCACAGATAGACTACTCATGTGACGATGCTCTGGAGACCTTCTCACAGGCTATTTTAGAGTCAGCATCTTGTATGAAGAAAGAATTTGGTAAACCCAAACATGTCAAAAATACTAACAGTTGCTGGTATGATAAAGAATGCAAAGAGTCAAAAAAGAAAGTATTCCAAGCCCTCAGAAAGTATAATCGTAAAAGAACAGATGCAAATCGAGCACTCTATACTTTAGAAAGAAATTCATACAAATCACTGATAAGACAAAAAGAGAGGTCATTTAAGAAAGAGAAGGTAAATAAAATTCTTCAATCTGCTCGCAACTCACAGGATTTCTGGAAAAAAAATGAAGGTTTATAAACATAAAAATAATGTGGTAAACAACATATCTAAAGAAACATGGTTCAACCATTTCAATTCATTATTGAATGAGAGTAACTCTGATACTTTGAGTGATGTCACTTCTAATGCAGTATTTGATGAAATGCCTGATAACATTATTGAAGATAACACTGACAATATCAACAAGGAAATAAGTGAAACAGAAGTTAAGAATGCAATAAGGCATGCAAAACCAAGAAAGGCTGCTGGCCCAGATAATATAATAAATGAAGTCCTTAAATCAACAGAAGTTATTGTTCCTTTCCTCACAAAACTGTTTAACACTTTGTTTACCAGTGGACTTTATCCCAAAGAATGGTGTAAAGCTATAATTGTCCCTCTCTTTAAAAAAGGAGACGCAGAAAATCCAGGAAACTATCGTGGTATCACCTTGCTAAGTTGTGTTAGTAAATTATATACTCATATTCTTAACTCCCGACTAACACAATGGGCTGAAAGCAGTAATAAAATTTTAGAATCACAAGCAGGGTTTCGGAAAGACTATAGAACTACTGACCATATTTTTACTTTATATGCTATTGTGCAAAAATATCTACTTCAAAAGAAAAAAATATATGTAGCTTTTGTGGATTTTCAAAAAGCCTTCGACACAGTTAACAGAAATGTCTTGTGGAAAATCTTAATAAAGGTAGGTGTAAATGGTAAAATGCTAAAGGCCCTACAAGCTATGTACTCATCGGTATTGTGTTGCATTCGTTCATCCGCAGGATATTCTGATTATTTTGAATGCTTCCAGGGCCTCAAACAGGGTTGTCTTGCCTCCCCTACTTTATTTTCCCTTTTGATAAATGATCTTGCAACATATATTATAAACAATGGAAACCATGGAATTCAGCTTGATCAAACTGCCACAGAATTGTTCCTCCTAATGTTTGCAGATGATCTATTGCTTTTCTCTTACTCTCCTGTAGGCTTGCAAAATCAACTTAACAATTTACATAATATTACTGATAAATTTGGGTTAAAAGTAAATCTTGAAAAAACTAAAATTATTGTATTTCGAAATGGTGGACACTTATCAAAATATGAACACTGGCATTTTGGACAACAAAAGTTAGAAGTTGTTAATTCATATAAATACCTAGGTCTTACCTTCACAACACGCCTCAGTTTGAATGTTGCCACTGAAAGCTTGACAACAAAAGCTAAAAAATGTGTGATAGAAATATGCAGGACATTACGTAAACTGGATTGCTTTTCCCCCAAGATATTCTTTAAACTGTTTGATGCACGGGTTGCTCCTATACTACTGTATGCAGCAGAGGTATGGGGTGTCCAGGAATTTAATCAGATTGAAAAAGTCCATCTCTTTGCATGTAAACGCTTTTTAAATGTTAGTCTGCATACACCAAACTATATGGTATATGGAGAATTAGGCCGTTACCCTCTCCTTGTTCTGTCAGCTGTCAGAAGCGTTTCTTACTGGTTACGTTTGTGTTCCTTACCAAGTCAGAGGTATGCTAACATGGCTTACCTTATGTTAAAATTGCTAGATGAAAAAGGTCATATAACTTGGGTAACACACATCAGAAATCTTCTCTGCTCCTCTGGCTTTGGCTACGCATGGCTTTTTCAAGGAGTCGGAAATCATAAAGCTTTTTTACGGGAATTCAAGCAAAGAATGATCGATTGCTTCATACAGCAATGGTCTGAAAAAATAACCAGTAGACCACGTTTTAATCTCTATAGTTCATTCAAAAGCCTATTAGAACCCGAAAAGTACATGGACGTAATCACTTCCCGGTATATACGTACAATGTTTATACGATTCAGATTGGGAGTAACAGAATTAAAAAGCAATAAATTTAGATATATGCCAGATAATTGTTCCCTAGCTTGTCCAAATTGTAATCATGCACCTGAAGATGAAATTCACTTCCTTTTCTACTGCCCAGCATACACTGGATTACGCAAAACTTATCTAAGTAAGGTTAATTTAGAATATTTCAGAAACCAGAAGCTATCTTTATTAGAGTCACAGGAACCTCAAAAAGTTATAGATCTGGCAAAGTTTATATTCTATGCCTTTAAAAACAGGAAATCTCAATCCATCGAATAGGTAAGACACCCTCCAATTAGGTGTTTCTGTGTATGACATGAAAGTTGTGCTAATTATGCAAAGGCCAAAGACCTGTCTGTCTGTGTTTGTCTCTATGTCTGTGTGTCTGCGTCTGTCTGTTGTTTGTTTGTTTTCTTGTTTCTTTTTGCTGTTTCTTTTTTTCTTTTTTCTTAAGAAACTAGTTATCTGAAATGATATTGTGAACTTGATGAATTGCTGCAGTTGTTTGCATGATCTACCCATTCCCCCTTGTTTATGGACACTCCGAGTCTGAACAATAAAATTATTTGTCATTGTCATTGTCATTGTCATTGTCATTGTCATGTCATTGTCTCTCTCTCTCTCTCTCTCTCTCTCTCTCTCTCTCTCTCTCTCTC
>CM060336.1:39589216-39620006 GCA_030674155.1 Stramonita haemastoma
GAGATGCAGCAGGGAAGGCAAGGCAGGGCAAGGAGAAGGCAGGAGCAGGGCAAGGCAAGGCAGGGCAGAGGCAAGGCAGGGCAGGGCAAGGCAAGGCAAGGGCAAGGCAGGGCAAGGGCAGGGCAAGGCAAGGCAAGGCAAGGCAAGGCAGGAAAGGAAGCAGGCAAGGACAGGGCAAGGAAGGCAGGGCAGGAAGCAAGGCAGGGCAAGGAAGGCAGGGCAGGGCAGGGCAGGGCAAGGCAGGGCAAGGTAAAGGCAAGGTAAGAATTCTTCATTTCGAGGAAAACAGACAAGCACAGAGGAAAACACATAGGCACTCATGAGCTGTCAAGAATGTTCATTTTACACCCAGTATTCACACTCATCAGGGGTTATTTCAAGATATTAATTAAAACAGTACATTAAACCACGAAAACTCTAAACTCTGAAAATTAAGGAGCACGGCCAACAGCCTCTTTCCACGAAAGAGAAAAAAAACAAATGTCGATACATTATCCTGATGTGATACATAACATAGATAAGAAGAACATAAAACAACACTGGTACCACACAGAGATGCTCGTTGGAACAGTTGCTGAGTGCAGAGGGGAAAATACCAATCATGGAGAATATTTTTATATTATTAAAATGACATTTCAAACCAGAGAGAGAGAGAGAGAGAGGTGGGAGAGAGAGAGAGAGAGAGAAGAGAGAGAGAGAGAGAGAGAGAGAGAGAGAGAGAGAGAGAGAGAGGAGAGGGAGGGAGGGAGGGAGGGAGGGGGAGGGAGGAGGGAGGGAGGAGGAGAGAGGAGGAGGGAGAGAGAGAGAGGAGAGAGAGAGAGAGAGAGAGAGAGAGAGGAGAGAGAGAGAGAGAGAGAGGAGAGAGAGAGAGAGAGAGGAGAGAGAGAGAGAGAAACAAAACGTGCAGTGTTACAAGCACAATGCTCAATTCAATTTCTGACTTCAAAGCCAACGAAAGACATTCAGATATTAAAGGGAACGCTCAGATGAAGAATGTAGGAATATAAAATCCTCTTAGAGTCATGACGTTGATTTCTCTGTTTTATTAGATTGATCAGAAAACACAGACACAGACAGAAAGACAGGAAGACAGACAGACAGACAGACAGACAGACAGACAGACAGACAACAGACAGACAACAGCACACACACACACACAACACACGCAGACACACACACACACACACACACACACACACACACACACACACACACACACACACACACACACACACACCACACACACACACACACCAAAAGATTTGGATATATATAATTCGGTAATATATTTTTTTTGCAGGTTTTATCGAAGAATGAACACACACACACACACACACACACACACCACGAGCACGCACGCACGCACGCACGCACACACACACACACACACACACACACACACACACACACACACCTTACTTAAAAAGATTTGGATGTTCATAATTCGGTAACATTTTTTTTGCATGCTTTATTGAACAATGGACAAAAAAAAAACAGAGAACCAGATTTTGTCATCAGTGTTTCCACTTTCACATTCTGCGCAGTATCTTTCTTTTCTCTGATATCCTCCAAAACTGAGGGTATTAATAGGAAGATTGTGATCGTTTGTGTGCAACTGAGCAAAACGAACAGAAACATTGGTGGATATAAGAATAAAACATGTTTTAATACAAACTTGTTTTAAAGATTCGGGAGTGAGTGTAAAAAAATTCGTATCTACTGCTGTGTACTACTGATGAATCAATGCGCCAAATAAGCATACAGCAATCGGGAAAAAATCACACGGAAAAGAACACTCAAAGTATAAGTGTAGGAAGAAAGAAAAACTTGTGGCACAACACTGAAGATGAGGTTTGAAGGTCTGAAAGTTGTTCTGCGTCGGTTCGCAGATTGCTGTTTACTGTCTCATCTGAAGGACTTATATTCATTTATTTATTTACCTATTTATCTATTTGTTCTTTTATTTTGAGGATAAGCATTCGTGTGGTTTTTAACATTCAGTCCCCGTGTGTATGCAGTTTCTGTGTATGTTGTCATCCGTTCCCACGGGCACACAATGGCCTGCTCTTCTGAAAAACAGAACGGGTTTTAAAGTGTGCGCTAGACGTTCTGCGTGCGCTCGCACACGGTACCTCAGTTTATAATCTAATCTGAAGGACTTTTGGGGGGAGTGTAGTTGGCACTGATGTTAAGCCCAGAGGAAAACTCCTCTTGAACGAGATTCGAACCCGGGTCAGCAGATCACGAGCGCATCACTCTGACCACTAGGCTATCCCGTTCCTTAGGGGACTGGAGTAATATGGAGTCAGGGGAAAAATCTCCAATGGATTTATCCGAGGTGGCCAAACTTATGGTCTTAGTTTACCGACATGTCACGACGTTTTTTTTTTTTTTTTTTTTTTTTTTTTTTTTTTTGGTGGGGGGTGGGGGGATGTCTTTTTTTGTTTTATTTCCTTGGCTAGAGCTCCGAAGTTCACCAGTGGTGAGATTTTTTGCGTTTGCGACTGTCACCCCCCTCTCCTACACACACACACACACGCACGCACGCACACACACATACACATACACACACACAGCACGCACGCACGCACCACACACTACCATACACATCACGCACACACACCATTAAGGTAGCTGCTTCCTGCTTCAGGGATACAGTTGGGAAAGGAGCTACCAACTTTTGCCAGGATGAACAGAGGTTTTTACCTGCTCTTTCCGATTTTCAGCTGTCGTGGGTTCTTTTGATTAAACAAGTCATTAACCCTCTTGCATTCGGATTCTCTGAACACAAATTGCCCCCAGATTTCGCATTCCATCACGAAATCAGGTCAGGCACACATGCTCGCTTGCCTTTCCCTCCTTCTAAGTACATACCGGCAGCTATAATATTACTTCCAGACTCTCAGCAGAGTTTCTACCTCTAGCCTGATAGAGCTTTGACATGTGGTAGAAATTAGTGATGGTCACAGCCTGATGGAAATCTACGGTGTGTAAATCCCGAAAATCCCGGATCGGGATTCAGGGGGGGGGGGGGGGAGCAATTATTCAATCCCGGTAAAACCCAGTTTGGGACTAAGAGGATTTTAAGCACACTGGTTGACTCCTTTAGAGTCCCCTCCGAAGACATTCAGTTCGATTTTTGGGTCAAACTGGGAAGAAAGGGCAAGGCTGGGAATGGAACCAGAACTTAGGGTTTACAAGTTAGGCAGTGTTACGTCTTAACCATGCTGCCACCTTCCTTCTCAGATTTCGAGTTTGTATTGCCTGACCACTTGGTTACCCAGCACCTCATACCATTGTTCAAATTCAAAGGAAAGTGTATGTTTTAAGGTGGAATTCACGTCTTTCCTTTGTTTTGCCCTGACAGTTTGTTTTTTCTTTCTCTGTCTGTCTATCTGTCGTCTGTCAGTTTGTCTGTCTGTTTGTTTTTGTTTGTCTTGTCTCCCCCCCCCAATCCCTGTCAGTCTGTCTGTCTGTCTGTCTGTCAGTCAGTCAGTCTGTCTGTCGTCTGTCTGTCTGTCAGTCAGTCTGTCTGTCTGTCTGTCTGTCTGTAAAGTTAAGTCTGTCCCGACTAGGTCATCAGGCCGTGCTTATCCGGTTTCTGTGGGTTAAGCGACGAGAGTCATAGTCTCTCCCCCTGGTAGACGCCAGTCTATCGCAGGTTACCCAACACAAGGTTGGTACACTTTTTACACATGGGTGGGGTAGTAAATGTCCGTAAAGTGCCTTTTCAAGGGCACAAGCCATAGTCGAAAGCTGGTTTGAACCACAACCTTTAGTTTACGGTCCAAGCCCTACACTAGACTACAGCGGCGGCTCTGTCTGTCTGTATCCCCCCCCCCAATCCTTGTCAGTATTCCTGTCTGACTCACTATAGCCCTTGCATGCCCTCTAGATCTCCAGATTTCACTCGCTGTCTCTTTATGTTGCTTTGTCATTCGGTTAAGTCCATCATTGTAATTCAATTTACTCAATCTCTTTCTTTCAGGCGTTTTTTTTTCTCTCTCCCCTTTTTCATATAGCTCTTCTTCCTTATGGGTTTCTAAAAGAAGATATCTCTTGCGCTGAGTTTGTGTCTAGGGGCCATGTTATTTTATTTCCTTTCTCCTCTTGGTTCGTTCGAGTCCCCTTCACCTTATCTTCGACATCCCTTTTCTTGCAGGTTCTGGTGTTTTTTTTTCTCCACTGTCCTCTTGATTTCTTTCTTCGTCATTTGATTGACTTCTCTCTTCTTCTTCTTCACTCTTCGAGCATTGCAGCCTCTCTGTCTCTCTCTGTGTCTCTCTCTGCCTGTCTGTCTGTCTCTCTCTATATCTCCCCCACCTCTCTCTGTCTCTATCTCTCTCCCTGTGTCTCTCTGTTTCTGTCTGTCTGTCTCTCTTTCTCTCTCTCTCCTTGTCTCTGTCTCTCTGTCCCTGTCTGTCTGTCTGTCTGTCTGTCTCTCTCTCTCTCCCTTGAAAGTATTAGCTGTGATTGTTAGCATAGTCCCTTCTCAAGGAAGGGCCGGATGATAAAAAAGTATGTCAATACACATCTGTAACCCCTTGTCAATAAAGATTATCAATAAAGCAACCAACCAACTAACCAATCAATCACCAACCAACCAATCAATCAATCAATCAATCAATCAATCAACCCACCCCCCTCCCTCTCCCTCACCTCCCTCCCTCTCTCATCTCTCTCTCGTCTCTCTCTCGTGCATGTAACAAAAAAATCCCTACGATTACTTCTTTCAAACGTCAGTTAAACCAACTAACCAATCAATCCACCAACCAACCAATCATCATCAATCATCAATCAATCCCTCCCCTCCCTCCATGCCTCTCTCTCTCCCTCCTCTCTCTCTCTCTCTCTCTCTCTCTCTCTCTCTCTCTCTCTCTCCTCTCTCTCTCTCTCTCTCTCTCTCTCTCTCTCTCTCTCGTGCATGTGAAAAAAAAAATCCCTACGAATTACTTCTTTTGCAACACGTCAGTTTAAGCCTTTGCCCCCGTCCACTTTTTCTTTGTACTGTCTCCTCAAGCTCTCTGTGCTTCGTGCCCGTGGGCCGCTTGGTGGCATGGAGACAACATTTATTTATTTATTTATTTATTTATCTACTTATTTATTTATTTATCTTTTAGATTGAGGACACTGGAATAAGCATCTCATGTGCTT
This sequence comes from Stramonita haemastoma, assembly GCA_030674155.1. NCBI lineage: Eukaryota > Metazoa > Mollusca > Gastropoda > Neogastropoda > Muricidae > Stramonita > Stramonita haemastoma. The sequence continues at coordinate 39,594,371 of CM060336.1, forward strand.
AATTTTTTTTTTTTTACACCAGTGCCCGTATGTATGCGTTTTGTAAATCTTGTCATCTGTTCCCACGGCACACAATGGCCTACTGTTACGAAAAGCGGAACAGGATTTAACGTGTGTGCAAGATGTTCTGCGTGCGTTTGCACACGGGGCCTTGGTTTATAGTCTCATCCGAAGGACTTTCGGGGAGAGCGGAATCAGCACTGATGTTAACTCCAAGGGAAAAATTCCCTCGAACGGGAATCGAACCGGTCGTAAAATTGTGAGCGCAGTGTTCTGACTACTAGGCTATCCCGTCCTCTATAGAAAGCCACAAGTTCTGGGTTCGATCCCTGTTTGAACTTTTTGCCTATCTTCAAGGCCATTGTGTGATGGTCAGGGTGCTAGTCTTAGTTTCGGCTGAGACGAAAACCGAGTTCCCTTGTGCAAAATACATTTTGTGCACATAAATGAACTCACGGGGGACAAGAATGTTGTTCCTAGCAAAACTCTGAAAAATGAAGTCACCTTCATTGAGGAATAATAGAAACAGGAAAAAATACTGGGTGGCGCTGCTCTTGTGGCGGCGTGTTCTCCCCGGAGACAGCAACCCGAATTTCACGTAGAGAATTTTGCCGTGACTGAAAGTGGTATAATACAATGCAGTGCAATGTAATACACTACGACACAATGCAATACAGTACAATACAAAGTTACCATACTTTTGTTAGATACGCTTGCTTCAGTTCCTCCTCCTCCTCTCCTCCTTCTTCTCTCTCTCTCTCTCTCTCTCTCTCTCTCTCTCTCTCTCTCTCTCTCTCTCTCTCTCTCTCTCTCTCTCTCTTCTCTCTCTCTCTCTCTCTCTCTCTCTGTGTTTTGATAGTCCCTAATCACAGTGAGGGCCAGATGAAAAAGAGTATGTGAATGCTCATCTGTCACCCTTGAAAAATAAAGAACATGCATTCATTCATTCATTCATTCATTCTCTCACTCTCATCTCACACACACACACACACACACACACACACACACACACACACACACACACACACACACACACACACACACACACACACACACATCTCATCTACTACACTCTCTCTCTCTCTCTCTCTCTCTCTCTCTCTCTCTCTCTCTCTCTCTCTCTCTCTCTCTCTCTCTCTCTCACGTTTCTGTCTCTGTCTCTGCCTGCCTCTGTCTCTCTGTCTCTATTATGTCTCTTTTCTTCTGTCCACCAAAGGAAGTCATAAACAGTTTGCCATATACACAAAAAGCCTTTCGCACTTGACGTGTGGCCTGCTAGGACATACATGCTGTTAGTTTGTTTTAAACAACATTTTATTCAAAGAAATCAGACACACACACACACACACACACACACACACACACACACACACACACACACACACACACACACACACACACACACACACTGACAATAGAACATCAACAAACTAAAAGCTTACTGTGTGCTCAACAGCAATGAAAGTGTTAGTCATTTACATTTGACATGCTTTGCGTAGACATCAAGTTGTTCAGACAGTAAAAGTGTCTTTTTGAAAACACCAGTGGCAAAACACACTGCTGTTAGTTTGTTTTCATGATTTCTCCATTTTCCTCAACTTGTTCAAACAGTGAAAGTGGGATTTTAAAACACCAGTGGCAAAAGACACTGCTGTTAGTTTGTTTTCATGATTTCTCTATTTTCCTCTGTTGTTCTCAAACGATGAAAGAGGGGTAATCTTAAGGCAAACAGCACATCCTATCCCTGAATCAAATCGTGTCATTAGTTTCTTTCCTCTCTGAGGGGTTTTGGGTTTTGATGAATGAGATTTCTGTATTTCCATTCTCCTTTTCTCTTTGACTCTGATTTTCTCTGTTTCTGTCTCTCTGTTTGTCTGCCTGTCTGCTGTCCTGTCTGTCTGTCTGTCTGTGTCTGCCTGCTGCCTGCCTGTCTGTCTGCCTTGCTGTTAGCTGTGTGTATGTTGTCTGTTGTTGTTTTGTCTGTATGTATGTATGTTAGTGTTGTATGTTGTTTCTCACTCACCGTCTGTCTATCAATGTGGTGTGGGTGTGTGACTACGCGTGCATGCGCGTGCCACACACACACGTGTGTGTGGTGGTGTGTGGTGGTGGTGGTGTGTGTGTGTGTGTGTGTGTGTGTGTGTGTGTGTGTGTGTGTGTTGTTTATGAGCAAGTTTACGTGCGTAGGTGTATGCTTGTATACGTAGGTGTGCACCGCGCGCACGTGTATGCATGTACACGCGATAGTATGTGTGTTCAGAACCAAGAAGGGCCATGTCACACCGAATCCTTACACGCGTAGGTGTACACATGCATAACTATGCACACACACATGTCAGCGTGATTGACAGTGAAGTGTGGAGCGTACGTGCACGCGTGTCTGTCAGTGCGTGTTCGCGATCAGGCCAGGCCTGCATATCGGTCACGTGTGGTGATTCATATCCTCACGGGGGAAAACCCCCCTCTCTGGAGGGACTGATCTGAAAGATGCATGGGTTCTAAGCTCAAGGTGATCATTATGCATGTCAGCCCTAGCATAGAAATACGCGGATTACAGATGAAAAAGAAAGGGGAAACATCACTCGGAAACAAGCCGAGGAAATGTCTGAGCATGCCCACAAAGAAGCGTAATGCAGGTGGATAAACCACACACACAACAGCATGTAAACAAGCATATTGAAAGCAAATTTGGGATTCAGAAAACCAGACTCGTGTCGTCTTTGGTTGCATCGATTGATAAATCTCCTTGCATATGAAATGTTGATTTTTTTTTCTGATAAAGCACGTGCTTGGGATGGAAATTTCCATGCAGTTTTCCTGCTTCCTTCTTGGCAGATTTCTGCTGAGTCGTTAGAGGTGGTCTGAGTGCTAGTCTTTCAGATGAAGCCAGGAAATATCTTAGCGTTGTGCAGTATGAAAACATTTGGAATTCATGCTGCAAGAAAAGGCAATAATTGCAACTGTTCATAAACCTCCAAAAAGCAAAAAACTGATAAGTCTGATAATCAAGCATCTCCCGTAAGTATGTTGGTGGGTGGGGGAACTGTCTGTATAATATTAGTATCCTAACTTTGCGAAATTATGTGCCCAGAAATTCCCTCTTTTCTGTCACTCTCTTTGTTTCTGCCTTGGTTTTTTTTCTTTCATGTCACTCCTTCTTGTCATATTTATGCCTTTTGGTCCATTTTGCATTTCCCCCAGAAAGACTGAAAAGTAACATTCTCTCCGTGCCGAAGTCGGAATCCTGCACTCAACGGCAGCGACGCGTTTTACGCGCGCGCGTGCGCACGTGTTTACTGTTTAATTATAATTAGTTTTTTAATTATTTTTATTTCGACGGATAATGGAATAAGATCATGTCTTTTTCATCAGATCCGTGGAGTATGCAGTTGTGTATATTGTCACTTTCCCACCGCACACAATGGCCTATCTTATCGAAAGCGGACAGGATTCAACTGTGGGCAGATGTTCAGCTTGCTTTTCTGTTCTTGTGTTTCTGTTGTTGTGTGTGTGTGTGTGTGTGTGTGTGTGTGTGTGTGTGTGTGTGTGTGTGTGGGGTGGTGCTGCGCGTGCGTGTGCGTGCGTGTGTGTAACTTAGGTTGAGTTATGAACTTTATGGAGAAAACGTTATCACTTTTTAGTAATGAACGTTGAAGGCGGGATTTCAGTCATAAGGATTATGTTCACCTGGTTTTAGTTTCATTTTTGTATGAAAAAATGTTATCAACTTTTTCGGTAATAGGTTTGAATGCCAGTCGTACCCAGATGGGTATATCATATGTAGCTTGGTCTAGTGTGTGACTGTTGTTGTTAATTCAATTTATTCTGAAGTCTTGAATGCAAGCTGGAATTGACAAGAGTTTGTATATATATTATATATATTATGCAACTTTATCTCAGTGTGTGTTGTTATGGACTCAATATACTGCTGATGGAAAAAGAATGCGAGATCATCCAGGAGTGAAAACTGTGTGGAGTAATGGCAGATGAAGAATGAGATCACTGTTGGCTTGGATGGAAACTTAACTGATGTATTTCCTTTAGTTTAGTTACAGGATCTGCCTCTCTCTCTATCTTCTGTCTTGTCCATCCGTCATGTCCATCCATTCATCCACCAGTTTTGTTCGACTGTCCGTCCGTCCGTTTATCCGTCCGTCTGTCCATCAGGACCGTCTGGTCTGTTTGTCTCTGTCTGTAGGTGTCTGTGTTTTTACTCTGTCTGATGTATGTCTATCTCTATGCATGTCCGTAGTTCACACACACACACACACACACACACACACACAACACCACACACACACACAACACACACACACACCACACACACACACACACACACACACACACACACACACACACACACACACACACACAACACACAAACACACAACAGGCTAAGCAAATCAAACGGAATTGATCTTCTTCTTCTCTTCTTCTTCTTCTCTCGTTCGCTTTACACTGTCAGATGTGTCTGGGAAAAATAATGGCATGTCCTTTCCAGCTCCAAACGGAATTGATGACATAGACATCGTCATTTCTTCAAAGTCTAGTTTTCACATCTGTACAGAAGAACAGGCTAGAATTAAGTAACGTTAAGTTCTTGTCTTCAGCTTTGTTGGTAGGCTGCTGTCTTTTCATGTGTTGTTCAAGTGGACCTGTTTTTGCTTGGCCATTCCTATTCTTGATCTGATGATCTAATGTTGAACGCACGCAGAGCATCTTGCCCACACGTCAAAACCTATTTCGCTTTTCGAAAGAGTAGGCCATTCTGTGCCGGTGGGAACAGATGACAAAATTTACACAACCGCATACACACGAGGACTGGATGTAAAAAAGCACATGAGTGCTTATTCCATTATCATCGATATGAAAGAATAAATACCATGAAAAAATAAATGACCTTGTTGCAAGATCCTGTGTTGGTTTTGACAGAACGTAAGTTTATGATAGTGACAAAGTTTTCCAGCACTGTTTTATCTATTGGTATTCTCTGCTGTGGTCTGTTAGGTCACTCTGATGTTTAATCATAAATATAATAACCAGACGGTAAATATGACAGGCAGGTTATTAAGTACCTTTGTCTAGGACGAAAATCACCCTGTGTGTGTGTGTGTGTGTGTGTGTGTGTGTGTGGTGTGTGTTGTGTGTGTGTGTGTGTGTGTGTGTGTGTGTGTGTGTTGTGTGTGTAGATAGATAGATATATACTTCTGCAAAAAATGACAGGCTCCAAGGCTCCAAGCAATCCTACTCCTTGATTTTGCAGAGAGATGATGGCAATACAGAACGGTTTCTGACCAAGCCAAGTCTCCCTCGGAAGTTTGGAAAACTGTCTGGATCAGGCTTTCTCCTCTAAGTAAATGACAGTTCCGAAATGGCCTCCGTGGTCGGCTGGGCGGAAACTAACATGCGTTGATCCAAACCTGTTCAGACAGGGGCACTTAACTGCCCTCTCCTTGCCGGCATCCACCATAGTGAGGTCATGACAAAGGGAGACGACTGTGCATGTTTATTGGACATTATCTCCCCCAGACGAACCATCCCTCAGAGTACTGAAGACGGTAGCGGTGACAGGCAATGTCTTTCGGCTCAAGCGGATGTTTGGCCCAAAGACTTTGGGAACTGTCTGGATCTCAAACAGAATTAATTCATCCTTTGCCCACTTAGACAGACGAGGTTATGGCTATTAGAGATAAGCCCTGCATATGTGTACCATATTCTATGTCGTTAAACGCACGTACACGAACGCATGCGTCTATGTATGTAAGGCACACGCATGTATGATGCATTGCCTGTGCGCTGACGTGTCTGCATGTGTGTTCGTAAATCAACGTCACGCGTACACATGTACACGGCGTACGTGTATGCCACACACAACACACCACACACACAACACAGAGTGCACACACACAGTACACACACACACACACACACACCACGACACACCACGCACGCACGCACGCACGCACCACGCACGCACCACGCACGCAACACACCACACACGCATACAAACATACGTGCTGTCTTGCTTATCTTTTTGTACTAGCCATTTGGTTCACTCTCTCATAGGCACTGGATACTGAGCTTGTTGATAGTTTTAACCATTAACATTGATTGCTAGGTCTCTGCCTGTCTGTCTGTCTGTCTGTTTGTCTCTGCCTCTGCCTCTGCGTGTGCTGTGTGTGTGTGTGTGTGTGTGTGTGTGTGTTGTGTGTGTGTGTGTGTGTGTGTGTGGTATGTATGTATGTATGTATGTATGTATGTATGTATGTATGTATGTATGTATGTATGTATGTATGTATGAATGTATGTATGTACGTCTCTGTATGTTTGTATATATATCTCTCTCTCTTTATATACACACACACACACACCACACACACACACACACACACACACACACACACACACACCACACACACTATAATATATATATATATATATATATATATATTATATATATATATATATATATATTTTATATATAAAGAGAGAGAGAAGAGAGAGAGAGAGAGAGGAGAGAGGAGAGAGGAGAGAGAGAGAGAGAGAGAGATGAGAGAGAGAGAGAGGTCCCTCCACCAGGCCCAAATACCATTACGCAATCTGTTTCTTTTCCAATCTGTTTCACGGCTAGAGGAAACAATTCATTAGTAATTCATTCCACACATCCACCCCCCCTCCCGTCCGCCTCTACCCATTAATTTGTCTTCATTCCTTAGGGGTGTAAGGGTACAGCCACAAAGGAGCGGTTCTGTTGTTGTTGTTTTTGTTAGTTTTGCTGTGATGTTGTTTTTTATATCTGGATATATCACGTCTTCCATTAAAGAAGCGTTGTTTGTTTTTAGTCTTGGGCTTGAGTCTTGGTTTTCATGTTTGGGAAAGAGGTGTAACACAACACAGAATATTCACGTGACCTACGCGTCATGTTTGCCAAGAAATGCACCGATGATTGTATTAGTTGATTAGCTTCACAGTCCGGTTCAGTTTGCAGCTTGTATACAGTTCCAAAGTTTAATTCTGAGATTTAAAATTTTCCCGAGGTGACAGCCCCGATATGGCCTGTGTGGTTGGCGGGGCTGTAATCAACATGATTGGGTTGAGGGCTTGAAATCTTAGTATGCATGTTGTTTTTGATCGTTTCTGTGACCGCTTAATTCTCTGATTAATTTACGATGGGATATTTTACGTGCATATTTTAGCTTAAAAAATGTGTATTTAGCTGTAGATTGTGTGTGTGTGGGGTGTGGTGAGGGTGTGGTGGTGGTGTGTGTGTGTGTGGTGTGTGTGTGTGTGTGTGTGTGTGTGTGTGTGAGAGAGAGAGAGAGAGAGAGAGAGAGAGAGAGAGAGAGAGAGAGAGAGAGAGAGAGAGAGAGAGAGAGAGAGGAGAGAGGAGAGAGAGAGAGGAGAGGAGAGGAGAGAGAAGAACGAGAAGAGAGAGAGAGAGAGAGAGAGAGAAGACGACGAAGACCGATGAGGGGCAGGCAGGCAGGCAGCAGGCAGGCAGGCAGGCAGGCAGGCAGGCAGGCAGGCAGGCAGGCAGGCAGGCAGGCAGATTCGGGATGGACTATAGTAACCTTCCCAATGTCGAATGATAAATGACTTCTGCAATTGATGTTATTATTTTGCTGAGAATCAAAAACTAATTTTCCCTGAAGTGGGAATGTGGTTCCTTCATGGTGGGGAAAAAACGGTCACATATGCAAAAATCTCACCATTGGTGAACATCGGAGCTTTAGCCGAGGGACGAAAAAAAGATATATAGTAAAACGTTTGTTGCTGTCGGAGTTGTTCTTACTCATTAACTGCGTTTATTGTTTCTTTTGTATAACTGTATCATTGCTTCCAATACCGCTGTAACTTTTGCTGCTGAGATAGCCTGTTGCATACTGTTGCCGCATCTCTGCTGCATACTGTTGCTGCATCTCTGCTGCATACTGTTGCTGCATCTCTTCTGCATACTGTTGCTGCATCTCTGCTGCATATGCGCATCTCTTGTGCATACTTTGCCGAACAAAATTTTAGTAAACTTGTTGCTGCATAGTTGCTCATTACTTTACTGCATACTATTGTTGCTTTGTGCATAACTGTTCTTGCTTCCATCCGCTGTACTTTTGCTGCAAAAGCCTGTGCATACTGTTGCTGCATCTCTGCTGCATACTGTTGCTGCATTGCGCATCTTGCTGCATACTCTGCTGCAACTCTGCTGCTCCTGCTACATTTTGTTGCTTTTACAACTTCTGTTCTTGCTATGAATGTGGCGTAAGTTCACTTTTCTTCTGACGTGAGTGTTCTTTGCAGCAGACGGTATTTGTGCATCTTCTTTATGTTGTGAAACAGTTTAACGTCTATTTATTTATGTTGATATGTGTCTGTATCTTTTCATCGTCTGTTTTCTCTGCTCAGGTCTGGAATCGGAGAAGAACAACAGGGAACGAGGAGCAAAGATTGACAACACTGATACAATCCATCAATCAATCGACCAACCAACCAGCCAACCAACCAACCAACAACCAACCAACCAACCAACCAACCAACAACAATCACAACAACAACAATCAATCAATCAATCAATCAATCTGATCGATATCATTCAACATCGCGTGACGCTAATATATCATCCGGGAATTGAGATCATATCAGGATTATCATCTCTTCGAGTGATATAAATTCAGTACAGTACAGAACATTTCCTGTCTGTCGTGGAAATACCTACCATGCACATCACTCGATATAAAAGAAACAACAAACTGTCTTGTTTTGTTTTGTGGACACGAACAGAAACAACTGGCTACACGTGCACAGAACAGTGCTGAAAGACAGCGTTTTCTACAGGACCAGAGTAGGTAGACAGACGAGGTACTGGAAGTACACTCACCCTATATGAAAGCGGAATATTCACCTTCACACCTGTCCCGTAGTCCCGTGGACCGTGGGGGCACAACTGAAGATTTCTGCAACCAGCCTCCTCCTCCCCACGTCCTCCGCCCTCCTGTAGCAGATCGTCTCCACCCAAGGCCTGTCCACTCTCTGATGTTGGCTTTCCATCGTTTCCTCCTGTCTGCCTCTTTGTTTCTCTCCCCTTACTGTTCCCTGTAAGACTTTGGCCAGTCCAGATGTTTGTGTGACGTGCCCGTACCACTTTAGCTTGTGGTTTTTCATTGTAACTCTTCATATGGACCGATGGCATTCTTTATTCTATAAAAGCGGAGTATACATTCACGCAAAGATATAACAAAAAGAATGTCTTGTGTAGGAGAAAATACAGATGAATCAGGACAATAGAAAAAGAATAACTGTCCTCTAGCCCCCCAAATTATGCAGAATATTGCAGAAATGAAAGCTCCTCTGTAGAAACGGATCATAAAGATTGCCAACATCATTGAATGGCTGTAGATCTAGAGATCGCTCAGAATATTTCAGAACGGACATGTATCCTCTATGAATCCGAAATACCGAAATGTCCCAGAGCTTTGTAGAAATGAAAACAGTCTTTTCGTGGAATCAGACAGTGAGGATTACCCACGAAGCATAGAAAGAACAATTGTTCTTCACAGACCAGACTGTTAAGATCACGCTTTTTTTTTTTTTTTTTTTTTTTACAGAAAGAAGATATGTTTGCTACGGAGCCGGACCATGAAACTTATCCAGAACTGCATTGAAAGGACAACTGTCGTCTGCAGAACCAAATTACGAAGATGACAGAGGTCATCATGGAAAAGACAAGTGTCCTTTACCGATCATACTATGGAGATGATAATGGTAATAATGATAATACATGGAATTTATTTAGCGCTATATCTTGCAAAAACAAATCAATGCGTTTGCATTCGACTATACAACACACAAGCAATCAATGACAATAAATAGTTTTCCTACAAACTGTTCCAGAAAAAACAGATTACATCTATGGAGCTTATCCAAACAAATTGTTTTTAGCCCCGCCGACAACACAGACCATATCGGGGCTGTGTCTATGGAAGTAAACTATGGAAACGATCCAGAGCTTCACAGAAAAGACAACTGCAGTCTGCAGAATCAGACTATGGAGATTAGCCATGACATAGTAGACAGGGCAAAACTTAAGTGGCATTTACGGCCAGACTGAGGTATCACGCATAACATATACAGAACATCTTGCGCACACGTTAAAACCCATTCCGCTTTTCGAAAGGGTAGGCCATCGTGTGCCTCTGAGGACCGTTGACAAAATTTACAAAACTGCATAAACACGGGGACTGGATGTAAAAAAAAAGTACATGAAGGCGTATTCCATGATCGTCGAAATAAAAGAATCAATATAAAAAAGAATAGGTGTCCTCTATGAAAATGACCGAGGGCTTTATAGAAAGAACACATGTCGTCTGTATAATAGGCCACGGAGACTGCCAGGACATCATGGAAAGGACATCAGTCCTGTAGAGAATCTGACTGTATGGATATCACTCAGAATATCAATGAGACGACAACAGAGATCACTCCGTACGTCATAGAACAAATGTACATCATGAAACCAGATTTTACGGAGATCAATAGGTACATCGTTGAAAAGACAACAGTTATTTCATGGAACCTGACATTAGACATTACCCAGTACTTCATAGAACAGATGTCCATCATAAAACCAGACTTTGGAGATTACCGAAATTATTACAAAAAGGACAAGCAGGGAACCTAACTGTGGGCATCACATGCACCATATCAAGAAATCATAAAAAATAGGACAAAATCCCCCTGAGTGTAGAGATCAAGAACATTTTTTTGCGGGGGAGCCATAACGTTTTGAAATATAGAACTGAGTTTACACAGAAAAAGACAATAGTCATCTATGGAACCAAGATATGAAAATATACTCCGGCTTCGTAAAAGAGACATCTGTCTGTGAAATCAGACAAAAAACCGCCCAACACAACCCACGAAACACCACACAGGACTCCCCCCCCCCCCCCCCCAAAAGTCCTGATGAAACTATAAACCGACGTCCCGTGCACGAACGCACGCAAAACATTTTGCGCACACGTTGAAACCCATTCCGCTGTTCGTAAGAGTAGGCCATTGTGTGCCGGTCGGAACGGATGACAAAAAATACAAAATTGCATACACACGGGGATTGTATGTAAAAAAGCACGTGAGCGCTTATTCCATTATCCTCAAAATAAAAGAATAAAAATAAGGAAAGAAAGGAATGACCTCTATACAACAAAGTAATGGTAATGATCAGAGACAATATCTTTGCCACTGAACTACGGAAATTGTCCACAAGATTGTGGGGTTACCAAGGATATACAGAAAAAAACCTACTTGTCCGAAAAAATAGCAAAGTTTTCCAGGCCATAGACTGGACAACTGTGACGTGTGAACCTAGACAGTTAATAACTATCACCAAGGACACACAAACAAGACAACTGTTGTTTGAAAAACAAGACAGTGGAGTTTACCGGGAACATCAGAAAAGGACAACACAGTGCTGTGCGGCCTTTTTCAGTGGAGTTTTCAGACGTGGCTATGGAACAAGTAATGGTGAGCTCCCTTTGTATGATTTTACGTCAGTTTCCCGTTTCTGTATCGTCCGTTCTTTCGTTTATTCCATCCTTTTCTTCCCTTTTCTCTCTATCTCTTTGTTTATTTCTTTCTTTATCTATTTCCTTTCGTCTTTCTTGCTTTTTTTCTTCCCTTCGCCTTTTCTTTCCTCCCCCCCCCCCCCCCCCCCCCCCCTTGCTTTCATTCTTTCTCGCTCTCTCTTTCTATTTTCCCGTCGTGGTTTCTTTCTGTCCGTCTTTGTTTTTCTGTCTGCCTGCCTGTCTGTGTGTCTGTGTGTCTGTGTGTCTGTCTTTCCTTCCTTACTTCTTTCTTTCTGTGTGCAGATATGTATATTTGTTCGTGCGTGTGTGAATGATGCGTCAGCACTTCTGTTTTTCTTTCCTTCTCTCGTTTTTCCTTTTTGTTGTCGGCACGCACTCTTGTCTGTCTGTCTATCTATCTGTCTGTCTGTCTGTCTGTCTGTCTGTCTATCTATCTATCTATCTCTCTGTCTCTCTATCTCTCTATCTCTCTCTCTCTCTATCTATCTGTCTATCTATCTATCTATCTATCTATCTATCTATCTATCTATCTATCTATCTATCTATCTATCTATCTATCCATCTATCTCTCTCTATCTATATACCTACCTACCTACCTACCTACCTACCTGTCTGTCTGTCTGTCTATATCTATCTATCTATCTATCTATCTATCTATCTATCTATCTATCTATCTATCTATCTATCTATCTATCTGTCTGTCTGTCTGTCTGTCTGTCTGTCTGTCTATTTATCTATCTATCTATCTATCTATCTATCTATCTATCTATCTATCTATCTATCTATCTATCTATCTATCTATCTATCTATCTGTCTGTCTGTCTGTCTGTCTGTGTCTATTTGTCTAGCTATCTAGCTATCTATCTGTCTGTCTGTATGTCTGATCCGTCCGCCCGTTCGTCCGTCCGTCCGTCTATCTATCTATCTATCTATCTATCTATCTATCTTATCTATCTATCTATCTATCTATCTATCTATCTATCTATCTGTCTGTCTGTTTGTCTCGTCCGCCCGTCCTTTTATCTATCTATCTATCTATCTATCTATCTATCATATCTATCTATCTATCTATCTATCTATCTATCTATATATCTGTCTCTGTCTGTCTGTCTGTCTGTCTGTCTGTCTGTCTGTCTGTCTCTCTATCTCTCTATCTATCTATCTATCTATCTATCTATCTATCTATCTATCTATCTATCTACTTCTATCTATCTATCTATCTATCTATCTGTCTGTCTGTCTGTCTATTTGTTTGTCTAAGTATTTATTTATCTACGTATCTATCTATCTATGTATCTATGTATCTATCTATCTATGTATCTATCTATCTATCTGTCTGACTGTCCGTTCGTCCGTCCATCAGTCCGTCAATCTATCTATCTATCTATCTATCTATCTATCTATCTATCTATCTATCTATCTATCTATCTACTCTCTCTCTCTCTCTCTATCTATCTATCTATCTATCTATCTATCTATCTATCTATCTGTCTATCTATCTATCAATCTATCTGTCTATCTATCTATCAATCTATCTATCTATCTATCTATCTATCTATCTGTCTATCTATCTATCTATCTGTCTATCTATCTATCTATCTATCTATCTATCTATCTATCTATCTATCTACTCTCTCTCTCTCTATCTATCTATCTGTCTATCTATCTATCTATCTGTCTATCTATCTATCTATCTATCTATCTATCTATCTATCTATCTATCTATCTATCTGTCCATCAGTCCGTCAATCTATCTATCTATCTATCTATCTATCTATCTATCTATCTATCTATCTATCTATCTATCTATCTATCTATCTATCTATCTATCTATCTACTCTCTCTCTCTATCTATCTATCTGTCTATCTATCTATCTATCTGTCTATCTATCTATCTATCTATCTATCTACTATCTATCTATCTATCTATCTATCTATCTGTCTCTCTCTATCTATCTATCTGCCTGCATGTTTACCGGCATGCCTGTCTATCGGTCTGTCTGTCTCTCCCCCCTGTGTGCATGTATCTGTCTGTCTGTCTCTGTCTGTCTCTCCCCCGTCTGTGCATTTGTCTGTCCGTCTGTCTGTCTCTGTCTGTCTCACTCTCTATCTGTCTCTGTCTTTCTGTCTGTCTGTCTGTCTGTCTGTACGTTCCTGCATTTTTGAGTGCGTGTGCGTGTTTGAATCAACCTCTCTCTCTCTCTCTCTCTCTCTCTCTCTCTCCTCTCCTCTCTCTCTCTCTCCTCCTCTCTCTCTCTCTCTCTCTCGCTCGCTCGCTTCGCTCGCTCGCTCGCTCGCTCGCTATCTCTTCGTGCCCTGTGTATGTGTGTGTGTGTGTGTGTGTGTGTGTGTGTGTGTGTGTGTGTGTGTGTGTGTGTGTGGTGTGTGCGCGCGCGCGCGCGCGCGCGTGCGCTCTCTCCCTCTCTTTATATGTCTGCCTGCAATGTTTATATCTTTGTTTGTCTCTCTCGTTATGCCTTATTGTGTCTGTATGTGTCTATCTGAGCCCACGCTTGTGTGTAGTTGTGTGTATGTGTATGTCAGTGCACATGTGTGCGCCCATACGGGTGACCGCTCTAATCGTGTCTCAGGATTTTTTTTACGCAGCTAATCAAAATTACGAAAGTTCTTGACTTTAAGCAACTACATAATTATTTGCATTCCATTATTTCCCCCCTCCCCTCCTCACTCACCCTCCTGAAGCGTTGGCATTTTTAAGTAATGCCATTATGTTCTTGAAAGCAATTCTGTTGACACTTATTTTCTCTTTTTATCGCTGTAATTGGTAAACCTTTGTCTCCTTTTTGCGGCTGGATTCTTGAGAAGGAGAAATGATATGGCTTAATTTATGAATTTATGTTTGATCAACGTTTTTCGAGCTGTAAGTGTTCCCCCCCAAAGTTATTGCAGATAGATCTACAAATTATTACATTATAAATTACATCTCTCTCTCTCTCTCTCTCTCTCTCTCTCTCTCTCTCTCTCTCTCTCTCTCTCTCTCTCTCTCTCTCTCTTTTTAAAAATATCCCCCTTACCTTTTTTGATGACGTAAAATTAGATCACCACAAATCGGACACAACCAATCTACACATCCTCTGTGTTCATTCAAAGAATGGCTTTGTACCGCCATTATCGGGGCACACAGACACAGATACAAACATACACACAATTGCACGCGAACACACAGGCACACAGACACACACAGGGTTTCCATTTCCTTGGAGGACTGGTTTGTCTTGTCTTTGATCAAGAGACAAAAAGATATCACTCGACCTGAAATTATTCGTCACATTAAAATAACGTCATAAATTATGACATCTTTCTATTGGTATATCGCTTAGAAAGATTATCTTGAAATGTTGCACAGGTCTAGGTCTAGGCCTATTATATCGGCTTCTTGACTTTCATAGCTACTGAAGGTTTTTCTTTGTAAGTAAATCATTAGCTTAGGTACCACACACTCAGTGGCACTTGAAGGAAAAACATACAGTACATTTGATATTAGTTAGTACAATATTTCAGTTTTCTGGCAGCGGTTTTTTTTTTTTTTTTTGTTGTTGGGGGGGGGGGGGGGGGGGGGGTCAGAACAACTGTTTTTTTCCTATGTTGAGAAATGAACTCGATCTCTCTCCTCTCTCTCTCTCTCTCTCTCTCTCTCTCTCTTCTCTCTCTCTCTCTCTCTCTCTCTCTCTCTCCTCTCTCATCTCTCTATCCTCTTCTCCTCTCGTCTCCTCTCTCTCTCTCTCTCTCTCTCTCTCTCTCTCTCTTAAAACATATATATATATATATATTAAGACTTTAACAATTTTGCTGTTTTAATCTTTACTCTTCAACCCCCCCCCTCCCCTCTCCGATACCAACCCTAGTCCCCATCGGTCCTATCTTTGCATGTACCTCCTTAAAATGCAAAAGAATGGTAGGCAGTCATAAAATCTTCTTCTTGAATTGTGTGTGTGTGTGTGTGTGGTGTGTGTGTGTGTGTGTGTGTGTGTGGTGTGTGTGTGTGTGTGTGTGTGTGTGTGTGTGTGTGTGTGTGTGTGTGTGTGTGTGTGTGTGTGTGTGTGTGTGTGTGTGTGTGTGTGTGTGTGTGTGTGTGTGTGTGTGTGTGTGTGTGTGTGGTGTGTGTGTGTGTGGAGAGAGAGAGAGAGAGAGAGAGAGAGAGAGAGAGAGAGAGAGAGAGAGAGAGAGAGAGAGAGAGAGAGAGAGAGAGAGAGAGAGAGAGAGAACAATATTGTAATGTTATCTAGACTTTATTGCTCTCCAAACGTCAGCAGATTGAATTTAAAATGGAAATAACTCCGTTGTGATATCCATAAGAACAGAACTGGAAAAAAGATAAGAGCAATTTAACAAGGTGGACATAACACATCATTCTACATATTTTGTCTGCACGCCCAAGCAAGATCACTAGTGTGTGAGTGCGCGCGCGCGCACGTGCATACGTATCTGTATGGGTACATGTATGCAAGTGTGCACTCGCTAAAAATTATCAACAAAGAAAACACTACATCTTTTTCTTTATCTGGACACATTTTAGAATTACGCATTTTGGAAGAGATCTTATTAATAAACATTTTACTTAATTTTGTATGTGTTGTCAATAGTTGTGTTGGGCTGTTTACACACCCAAATGTCTCAATCTCGAGATTACGTACTGTTGTTGGTGCTGTTCTTGTGTGTGTGTGTGTGTGTGTGTGTGTGTGTGTGTGTGTGTGTGTGTGTGTGTGTGTGTGTGTGTATGTATGTGTGTGTGTGTGTGTGTGTGTGTGTGTGTGTGTGTGTGTGTGTGTGTGTGTGTGTGTGTGTGTGTGTGTGTGTGTGTGTGTAAGCCTGCGTGGATGCTTGGGCGACGTCGTCTAAAGAAGCGAACAGATTTCACAAATGCACACTCCTTATGCATGTTGCAGTTGTATGCATTCAAACTTGGATGTTTCAGCACATATATCTGTTGGTTGAAACACTTATTCAGCAATTGCTTAACCCCCCCCCCCCCACCTGCCCATAGGCTAATAGCACAGCAGGAAAAAATTAAATATAGCTAGACATACGTGTGTTCATGCATGCGTTTGTGCGCGTGCTTGTATGGCTGTGGTTGTGTCCATAAGTGGGCTCTTATGCCTGTGTGTTCCGATGATCTTTAGATTCATGTGGAAGAAACATGCAAAATGTCGGTTGATGTGCATAAGGATTTGATATGATCAAGCAACTGCCGCCTCGTTTGTGCACGCAAACAACACATGCACCAGCCATAGCACATAATCGCACAATCAAGACGAGGAAGGAAGAACCGATATTGCTCGTAATGTATGAAATAACTTGCATTAATAAGTTCACAAGCATGCTGATGCATTAGCATAGAAACAAACAGATAGCATATTTATAGAAGCGCAGATGAAAGCGAGGATCTGAAAGCGGTGCCATCGTTTCATATTATAGCTTCTGCTACACTCCTTTCAAGCAGAGCGCTGCCTGATAGCACATAATGGCTATCCCCCACCTCCCTTCACAAGACCTGACATTTTCTCCCGCCTATTGCAAAATCTCGAGCAATGTTCTAAGAGCTACGTAGTCAAAGCCCTGGATAACGTAATTGTTCACTTCTTTCTCTGCTAGATTTATCTGCTGCATATTGATCATTCTGTTCCGATTTACCGACATATTAATAATTCCGCTCTGATTTACCGAGTTTAATGAACACTTTTGATGCAGATGACACGCCGCTCTTACGGTATTATCGCCTTTTTACTCTTCGCTCACAAGGGTTCATCGTTGTCTATTCGCAACCTGTTTTTGAAATTCTGTTTCACTGTTGCTTTTTTTTTTTTTTCGGTCCTTGATTTACTGATACTTGATTTACTCATGTTTAGAAAACTGGATTAATTAAACATCTGGATTTTTTTTTCAGGTTTGGTATCTATGATATCAAATGAAGAAGAGGGTTAAAATAACAGATATTCAAAAGGTAGGACATTTCAATGTGGAAAGGCCTCACAAATAGAAAATGCGCCATCCATATGATTTAGACTTTTTAAAAAAATTTTAGCAATCAAGTATCGTAGCTGCCGAGAAAGTAAACTGCGAAAAAGCATTTCAAAAACCAGAAGGAAGTCATTAAATTATTGCTGCGCAACACAAGAGGTAGAGTGATCTAGTTTCTAACCTGTTCTCTCTTCAATATACAAACACTGACGAAAAATAAGGAGATAATTACGTCATCTTTCGAATGTTTAGCAAGCTGCGCAGCTCGATTAAAAAAAAATCATCTGAAGGCCGGACGAAAGGGCAACATGCAATCTTGAAGAGTAGCCTAGCCTAGCCAGACTGTTAAACCTCAGAGGCAAACATGGGCAAAGATTTCTGTAGCATCCTGTTAGGCCTAGAGAGAATGGCAGCCAAAACTGACTGTTTAGCGCAGAGAAATAGGTTTGAGAAATGCAAGAAATCTATTTTTTATCAAAGGATAGATCTAGGTATTCAGAAGAAATCTGCTTTACAAAGAATATAGTGTCGGAAGAATCTGCTTGACAGAGAATAGAGTTTGAGAAGAAATATGTTTTACAAAGAATGAAGTTTGAGAAGAAATATGCTTTACAAAAAACAGAGTTTGGGAAGAAATATGCTTTACAAAGAATAGAGTTTGAGAAGGAATATACTTTACAAAGAATCTACTTGAGGAAGAAACCTGCTTTTACAAGACAAAGTTTGATCTAGAAAAACTCCAAGGAATGTCGGACACATTTACTACAAGTACAACTGCTGCTGCTGCTAGATCTCCTACTACAACAACGACGACTTTTACTACTAGGCACACAGTTGTAGTAGTAGTAGCAGTAGAAGTAGTGTAAGTAGTAGTAGTAGTAGTAGTAGTAGTAGTAGTAGTAGTAGTAGTAGTGGTAGTAGTAGTAGTAGTAGTAGTAGCAGCAGCAGCAGCTTTCTCCTTAGTTTTATTTATTTATTCTTTTATATCGAGGATAATGGAATAAGCACTCTTGTGCAATTTTACATCCAGTCCCCGTGTGTCTGCTGTTATGTAAATTTTGTTATCTGTTCCCACCGGCACACGATGGCCTACTCATACGAAAAGCGGAACAGGATTTAACGTTGTGCGCAAGATGTTCTGCGTGCATTCGCACACAGGGCCTCGATTTATAGTCTCATCCGAAGGACTTTTGGGGAGAGTGGAGTCTGCACTGATGTTAACTCCAGGAGAAAAAATCTCCTCGAACGGGAATCGAACCTGGGTCGTCAAATTGCCAGCGCAATGTTCTGACCACTAGGGCAACTCTTACATGTGGGACTGATGTGAAGTTGTTTTTGTTTTAGTCGAATTATAGTCCTTTCCAGATTTCTCCGATATCAGGACTGTAGTCAGAAGCCAGAAAGTCGGAGGTACCACGCTTTGGCAAGTTCTCCCCACTTCAGCACCTCAGGCCACCCCAAAAATGTTACAATTCTAGAAGCAACGTCATGAGATGAAACTAAAACTATGTGAAGTCGATTTTTTGTGTTTCTATTTATATGTCAGATAGCCAATAGGCCTACTTCAATTTTCTTTCTTTCTTTTTCTTTTTTTTTCGTTGTTGTTGATCTTTAAAAGCACTTTACGTAGGACAGCCATTCTTTTAGTGCAGTTTCATTGGTTTCTTTAGGCTGTATTTTATTTTAACTCTGAAAAGACGCCTGTAGAACTATATGTATTCTGCGTTTATAACATTTCTGTCATCCGCGCGCGCGCGCGCCGCACACACACACCACACACACACACACACACACACACACACACACACACACACACACACACACACACACACACAACACCACAACACCTCAACCTTTATTTACAACCATTCAGTACAGACAAATCGTCCCAATGTATTTGACCAGAACCATGGATCATTTTGCCAGGCGCTTGCCCGCCATAAATCTAACAGGAGCATGCAAAGTGTCCAGTGCGCATGAATAATTATTATAAATCATGTACGTGGGCAAATTGAGTGTGTGGATGATGGAGAGAGAGAGAGAGAGAGAGAGAGAAGAGAGAGAGAGAGAGAGAGAGAGAGAGAGAGAGAGAGAGAGAGAGAGAGAGAGAGAGAGAGAGAGAGAATGAATGAATGAATAATCTTTATTTTTCAAGGGTAACAGAGTAAGTATTACATACTTTTTTTCATCCGGCCTTTGCCCTGATCAGGGAATAAAGCTAAGAAACCCCCTCCCTACCCCTACATACCAGCATCACCACCAGCAGCAGTTCAACCAATATTTTAAAAGAAGAAAACAGGATACATTCAACAAAACGCGTCATCCTATCTGGATACACTGATAATTATTTAAACAAACGTGTGTGTGTGTGTGTGTGTGTGTGTGTGGTGTGTGTGTGTGTGTGTGTGTGTGTGTGTGTGTGTGTTGTGTGTGTGTGTGTAAGGTGTGTGTGTGGTGTGTGTGTGTGTGTGTGTGTGTGTAAGTATGTGTGTATGTGTGTAAGCGGGAAAACAAGCAAAGTAGGCATAAAAGGGGAAAAACCAGATTAAAAAAAACAAAAAAACATAAAAACCCTTTAAACACAAGAGATACATGAAAACACATTTCTATATTCAAATGGTAAGAATACATTTTGAATCCAACATAACAACCAAAGCACTCCTCTCCATAATACGTCTAGGATAGAATAATTTATGTGAAGGTGGAAGTTAGAGGGGAATGGAAGGGAAGGAAGCAAGAGAGAGAGAGAGAGAGAGAGAGAGAGAGAGGAGAGAGAGAGAGAGAGAGAGAGAGAGAGAGAGAGAGAGAGAGAGAGAGAGAGAGAGAGAGAGAAAGAAAGAAAGAAAGAGAGGAGAGAGAGAGAGAGAGAGAGAGAGAGAGAGAGAGAGAGAGAGAGAGAGAGAGAGAGAGAGAGAGAGAGAGAGAGAGAGGAGAGAGAGAGAGGGAGAGAGAGAGGAAGAGAGAGAGGGAGAGAGAGGAGAGAGAGAGAGAGAGAGAGAGAGAGAGAGAGAGAGAGAGAGAGAGAGAGAGAGAGAGAGAGAGAGAGAGGAGAGAGCATCCCCAAAAACATCGTCATCAAAACAAACCAGTCAAAATTTTTCAAAAGACTCACACTTCCATAAAAAAATAACTATCATCAATGAAACCTAAAAACTCACAATTTGACCAAACCTAACAAGGAAAAGAAAACCCAGAGAGAGAGAGAGAGAGAGAGAGAGAGAGAGAGAGAGAGAGAGAGAGAGAGAGAGAGAGAGAGAGAGAGAGAGCATCTTCAAATTACATCAAAACAAACTAGTCAATATTTCAAAACACTCTCACTTCTGTAAAAAATAATTATCATCAATTATCTATAAGCTCATAATGTGGCCAATCCTTACAAGGAAAAGAAAACCCCAAAAGGCAAACAACAAACAAATGAGCAACATTGTATAAAAATATTTTAGAAAATCAAATAGGAGCGAAACAACATTTAAGGTTATAAATGCAAACCAGTTTTAAATCAAACTCTATGCATTAAAAAATAATATATATACTAATGAAGATGAGAAAATAGCAAATATTCAGGACCATGAAACAGAAGGCATTACAAATCTATAAGCCAAAACATTCATTTGAAAATAATACATTCCGTGTGTGTGTGTGTGTGTGTGTGTGTGTGTGTGTGTGTGTGTGTGTGTGTGTGTGTGTGTGTGTGTGTGTGTGTGTGTGTGTGTGTGTGTGTGTGTGTGTGTGAGGGGGAAAACAAGCAAGAAGGCAAAAAGGGAAAAGACACGTACATCATAAAAATGCAAACATAAAAAACTCTTAAACACACACATACAAAAATTAAATAAAAATCGCATTTCTATATTTAAACAGTAAAACACAATTTCAGTTCAAATTTCATTAAGAACCGAAGCATTCCTATCCAGTGATGAGACTAGGATAGCATATGTGGAAGTGGAAGTTTAGAGGAAAAAAAAAAAAAAAAAGGCATCTTCAAATATTACATAGAGATCAAAACAAACCGAGAGAGAGAGAGAGAGAGAGAGAGAGAGAGAGAGAGAGAGAGAGAGGAGAGAGAGAGAGAGAGAGAGAGAGAGAGAGAGAGATGGTTTGAGCGAGGAAAATATTCATTATGCTAACCATAACATGTTTATGCCAATAAAACTTTTTGTCTCAATTTCATTGCCGTCTGTGTAAGAGCTAATAGTCAGTCTGACATTTGTATTGTGGGTTGTTCAAAATCCAGTAGATGTTGCACAATGTTGCCATGTACAGATCTAAAAATGATCATGTACAGATCTAAAATGTTGAGGCTAGAACAGC
Organism: Stramonita haemastoma; assembly: GCA_030674155.1. Classification (NCBI taxonomy): domain Eukaryota; kingdom Metazoa; phylum Mollusca; class Gastropoda; order Neogastropoda; family Muricidae; genus Stramonita; species Stramonita haemastoma. The sequence continues at coordinate 39,616,234 of CM060336.1, forward strand.
ACATAAACTCACAGCCCAACACTCTACTGGTTACATAATTTTCCATGGGAAAAACCCTCCTCCACTAGATCTATCAGATCTGTAAATACTTCAACACAGCGAAATCACCCCTTAAAACATGTCAGCTGAAGTGTGGTTTTGTCGATACCTTTAAGACTCTCAATAAGGCCTTAGCCAGTGTGTGTGTGTGTGTGTGTGTGTGTGTGTGTGTGTGTGTTTACCAGCTTGCGTCTGCAGGCATACAAAGATGCAACGTTAGCAAAATATTACGTAAAGGGTAAGCCTAGGCTATAGGCCTAGTACGGGAAGCAAGCACAGAGAAATGATTATGATTATAACAACGATAATCATTTTTATTGTTTCATGGTTTTCAATCTGTAGGCACCTGTCTTGAAAGCGAGAAATACACAGTTTGAATATTGTATGAAGCAAGACTTTTTCTTTTTTTACCGACTAAATGATAAGCGACGGTCTGGATGCAAGTATTTTAGGTAAAATCATAATCGTTATGTGGATAGTAGTAATACGCATTTAGCGCACATAAAAGAGCCCACCGTAGCACGGTGGTTCGTACTGAAACACGTTTTGTAGAAGAAAAGTCGCTTTTAAATGGAAATGGATATAAGAGACAGGAATAAGAGAAATGACCAGTGGTGATTTATCATGACTCGTATGTCATTACTGAAAGAATAGAAACGTTGGAGTTTTATATCCCATGGGTCCATGAAGTTGTGGATTTTAATCTCAGCAGAGGTAGATTAAGGGCGGGGATTTTCACGATCGCCCAGGTCAACTTAAAGCACAGACCTGTCATTGCCTTAATCCTCTTCGTGTGTAGGCCTGTACGTCAGCAGAAGATCAAAGATGAACGTTGATGAAAATCCTGTGATCATCTCAGAATTAAGTGGATTACGGAAGCACGAAATACCCAGCATGCACCCTGTACTTAGAGAGGGATGGGCTCCGCCATGTGCCCAGGAGACAGCCTGAAAAATTCAGGGACTTTGGAGAGAAGAGAAACGATTAACAATGGCGATGGGATGTTCCCTAGCAGGGAAAACCCGTCATAATTTTATGTAAAGAATTTTGCCATAACCGCCAAGTACTATGCAGCCTCATCATCATCCATCATCGTTGTCGTCGTCATCGTTATCATCGTCATCACCATCATCAACCAACCGCCACCACCAATGATGATGACGATTCTTGCTGCCGTTGTTATTGCTGTCATCATCATGATCCCTGTCTCTCTTTTAACCCCCCTCCCCCTCTATACAGAAAATAAGAAAAAGCGCGTCAACCCGTCGTAATCTCAAGGCAATTGACATTCAAAACGTTCTCTTCTCAAGCTGCCAAACACCTATCACAATCTCCTGAACATACTGACCCTTCTGAACATTACAATACTGTTTTAAAGCCAACTGCTCGATGAGCACGCACCTCCCACCGATGTTATTCTGCCTGATAGACCCTGTGCCCCATGGTATACCCATGACATTCTGGTTGCAAAGCGCAAACGCCGACAACTTGAGCGAAAATGGCGAAAAACAAAAAACAGAAATCAACAAACAGCTCTTCCAGAAACAAATAAACAAAGTCAAAACCTTAATCCACTCAGCGAAGACAAACTATTACTCTGCTCAAGTTCTTGATGCCACATCCATGAAATCTCATTTTTTTTTTCCCTCACCTCAACTCTCCTCGGATCTGCAAAGGCTAGCCCTCTGCCTACTGTCCACAGCCACTCTGAACTTCCTGCTATATTCTCCTCATTCTTCTCCCAACAAAGTCCGCAACATCCGCTCCAAACTGGATCAGACTTCTTTCCAACATGCGCCTCCTGATCCTCAATTCACTGGCACTCCTCTCCTTTTCTTTCACCCAACAAGCGAGAAAGAAATCAAGAACATTCTGAAAGAAATGACAATAAAATCATGCGATCTCGATCCTGTACCTGCTTCTCTTTTCATTCAGTGCATTCCACAGCTTATACCTACTATCACAAAAATAGTAAACTCATCTCTTCTGTCCGGAAATTTTCCATCAGCTCTCAAAACTGCGATAGTCACACCTCTACTCAAAAAGCACGACCTCGATCCTAATATCCTGAAGAACTATAGACCTGTCTCTAATCTGCCTTTTATCTCTAAAGTCCTTGAAAAAGTTGTTCTGAAACAACTCAATAGCCATCTTCTTTCCAATAATCTCTTCCCCCCTTTTCAGTCTGCCTATCGCGTCAACCACAGCACTGAAACCACCCTGGTTCATACCTTAAACATGCTTCTCCATGCTTCTGACTCAGGGAAAATCGCCCTTCTTACTCTTCTCGACTTATCTGCTGCCTTTGACACTATAGACCATTCAATTCTTCTCTCCCGTCTCCAGAACATGTTTGCATTAAAGGCACAGCCCTCACCTGGTTCACTTCATACCTTAAAGACCGAGTCCACACAGTTGCAGTAAACAAGATTCAATCAGCACCTGCCAAACTGGAATGTGGTGTCCCTCAGGGATCAGTTCTGGGCCCTCTTCTCTTTACCCTCTATACTGCTCCACTGTCACATATAATAGACCGTCATCATATCAATTATCACTTTTATGCTGACGACTCGCAGATTCAAAGCAGCGACACACCTGAAAATCTACCTTTTCTCTTGACAAATATGACCAGCTGCCTTCAAGACATCCAACACTGGATGATACAAAACAAATTACAACTAAATGCAGATAAAACCGAAGCCATGCTTGTAGGCACCAAAACACAAACTCTCCTCCATTCCAACAACTTCAATAGAATTCGGCAATACGTCAGTTCCGCTATCCACTTCTGTGAAGTATCTAGAAGTCGTTGTGGACAACACTCTCTCCATGCAAAAATTCATTACCCAAACCTGTCAGTCATGCTACTATCAACTACGGCGTATTAGCGCAATTCGAAAGTACCTGTCCACTGATGCAATATCCAAACTCGTCACTTCTCTTATTCTCTCACGTCTGGACTATTGCAATTCTCTTTTGGCTGGTCTGCCAGCATCATCCATCCACTCCCTTCAACGTATACAAAACTCTGCTGCTCGTCTTGTCCTCAGAAAGAAAAAATCTGAGCACATTACCCCTCTCTTGAAATCTCTCCATTGGCTACCTGTACCACAGAGAGTAAACTACAAGATCAATACCCTCTGTTACAAATGTCTCCACGAATACTGCACCCTCCTACCTCTGTGAATGTCTTCACTTGTACACACCTTCTCGCTCCCTCCGCTCGTCGGCAGATACTTTGTCCTTAAGAATACCCAGATTCAACCTATCTACCGTTGGCCGCCGCTCTTTCTCTGTTTCTGGTCCATCGATCTGGAACGACCTTCCTCTCTCCCTCCGGCAAAAGCCTACTTATGACACTTTAAAATCCAACCTCAAGACACACCTATTCCAAACCTAAGTTTTCTCCTTTCCGCTTCCATCTCTTACCTGTCCCTGCCTTCAACATCCACCTGCCAAAGTGCATAACGTTTGTAGGTGTGTGTGCCCCGCGCGCGTGTTGCGTGCTTGCGGTGCGTGCGTGCGTGAGTGTGTGTGTGTACATTCGAATTTGTTAAAACTGTAAATTGTTGTTAATTGTGTGTCGTGTTGGTCGAATGCAAGCGCTTTGATTTGTTTTTTACAAGATATAGCGCTATAAACAAATTCCATGTATTATTATTATTATACACCCCCACCCCACCCACAACACAACATCTGGCAGCTGTCAACTCCATACCTGATCGTAAGAATCC
>CM060336.1:39620106-39632905 GCA_030674155.1 Stramonita haemastoma
ACCCTTGTCCTCACCAAAATTTTTTTAACAGAAGAATAATATCATAAAAGTTTAGTTGATTGAGGTAAAAGTAGTGAAGGAAAAAACAAGCGCAGGGTACCAACTTCTTAATCATTTTGAAAATGACTTATCAAAGATTCAGTTAAACTTAAACTTCAAACAAAAAGTTTAAGATTGAAGCGTGAAGATAGCCAGACACTTTGATCTTAATTTGATCTTTAAAAAATTTACAGGAGAAACCCCAAAATAACAAGCAGGAAAGTGTGTCAAATATGCAGGGTTCTATAGAATGCTTTTAGCAGTGTATAGTTGTGAAATGGTTGTCCATTTGTCGAAATTCATTTTCTCCATGTTAGGCTTTAGGTCAGTTGATGTTTCTTGTTATATTTTTTTTCTTTGTTTTGTGTGTATGTGAGTATAGATGTACATATATGTTGCTGTTCTTTGTGTGTATGTCAGTATAGATGTAACTGTATTTTGCTTGTTCTTTGTTTTAGTGTGTTATGTCAGTATAGATGTTACTATATTTTGCCTGTTCTTTTTTTCCAGCTCAGAAGGCGGGAAAGTTTGCTGACGAGATTTACCCAATCACTGTGAAGGGAAAAAAGGTGAGAGTTCAAGGATAATACGACCTCGTATATGTATTGTATTGTTTTGTTTCATTATGCATAATGGGTATAGTTGTCCTGTTGTAAATTGACTCTAAGTGAAATTCAAGGTACTCTCCTGGGAAGAGCAAGGTGCTATAGTATTGTGACATCTTTTTATTTCTAATCTGCCCATATATTATTTTGAGTTCTGTCTTTGTGAACTGTGTTTTTATGCTGAGTTTTGTTAGGAGTTACCTTCTTTTTTTCATGTAGAGGGTTGTTTGATGTGTACAATTGTCTTGTAAGTAAGAGACTAGTTTATTGTCATGGATGAAAGACTAGTTCTCTGCCACCTGTCTTTGTTTTAAATGACTTTTGGGGAGAAAGAGTTAGCTTAGGAATGAATTGTTTGATTCATATAAAAATCAAGAGAACCTCAGTTCAAGCGTTCTGTTTGCTGGTTCAAAGAAAATAAGATATTGCAAAAAAGAAAATCAACACAATAAAAATCAACCATGGGATTGAGGAGGTCACAAGTTGGGGTTTCCCATACTGTAAAGTCTTTGCTTTTTCAGATCGTAATACAATTAAGTACATTTTCTTTCATCACTTTTTTGCAGGGGGGGGTGGGGAGGAAGGAAGAAGTGTAGGATGGGATTCTGGAAAGCGAGACACGCTATCTGGTTTTAGGAAGGAGGGGAAGGGGGGGGATTTTACAAGTTTCGGATCCTTGCCAGTTCCGGTCTTAGTGTCCATCCAAAGAGTGGCAATGCATTTTGATGAGACTACAAACATGTCGCCACAGACTGAACAAACAGATGTGACGCTCCACCACAAAATCAGTCGCATAGCACCTGACCGACTTTTCGACTAGGAGCTATTTTAGGCAGGTGGGAGTTAAGTTGTTGATTTTGAGATTTTGATGGATGATAAAACTGTAGCCATTCTTCTACCTTGTACTGAAGTGTGAAGGCATAATTGTGTTTCCTTTTCCCGAAAAGCGGAACAGGTTTTCATGTGTGCTCAAGATGTTTCTACGTGCATTTGCACACGGGACCTTGGTTTATAGTCTCATCTGAAGGATAATTAATTAATTATTTATTTATTTCTTTCTTTTATAGTTTTATATCGAGGATAATGGAAAAGGCTTTTTTACATCCAGTCCCTGTGTGTATACACTTTTGTAAATCTTGTCATCTGTTCCTACCGGCACACAATGGCCTACTCTTATGAAAAGCGGAACATGATTTAACACGTGTGCAAGACGTTCTACGTGTGTTCACACCCGGGCCTTGGGTTTGTAGTCTCATCCGAAGGACTTTTAGGGAGAGTGGAGTCAGCACTGATGTTAACTCCAGGGAAAAAATCCCCGTGAACGGGAATCAAACCTGAGTCATCAAATTGCGAGCGCATTGTTCTGACCACTAGGCTAGAACTAGAAAAAAGGAAAGAAACTAGCAGGCTGTGCTGGGGTGAGGGTGGGGATGATGATGATGACTGTGTCTCCTGCAGGCCCTGTGGAGTTTTTTATTTTTATTTTTTTATTTTTATGTTTTAAAAAAATGGTATTATTATTTATTTTTGTAGGCCCTGAGGAGTTTTTTATTTTTATTTTTTTATTTTTATATATTTTAAAAAAATGGTATTATTATTTATTTTTGTAGGCCCTGAGGAGTTTTTTAAATTTTAATTTTAAAAAAAATTATTAAATTTTTTATATATATTATTATTATTAATTTTTTTTAGGCCCCGAGGAGTTTGCTGTGGACGAGCATCCCCGACTGGCCTCTGTGGAAGGTCTTGCTAAACTGCCCACTGTCTTCAAGAAAGACGGAACCATCACCGCCGGCAACGCTTCTGTGAGTGCTCTCTGTATGGAGGACAGCCTGGCTGTTTACGGGTTCGATCCCAGCTTTCCGCTATGGCGTTGTGCCCTTGGAAAAGGCACTTTACGGCTATTTTCTCACCCCACCCAGGTGTAAAAGGGGTACCAACCTTGTGTTGGGGGTTAACCTTGCGATAGACTGGCGTCCTATCCAAGGGGGAGTCTATGACTCTCAGTCGCTTAACGCCACAGAAACCGGGATAAGCACCGGCCTGATGAGCCTTAGGCTCGGGACAGACTTTAACTTTTAACTGGTTGTTTAGAGTTTGCGCATTGCACATGGGGTGTGTGTGTGTGTGTGTGTGTGTGTGTGTGTGTGTGTGTGGTGTGTGTGTAAGTGTGTGTGTAAGTGTGTGTAAGTGTGTGTGTAAGTGTGTGTGTGTGTAAGTGTGTGTGTGTGTGTGTGGGTGTGTGTGTGTGCCTGTGTGGGTGTGTGTGTGTGTGTAAGTGTGTAAGTGTGTGTGTGTGTGTGTGCCTGTGTGTGTGTGTTGGTGTGTGTGCCTGTTGTGTGTGCTGTGTGTGTGTGTGTGTGGGGTGTGTGTGTGTGTGGTGTGTGTTGTGTGTGTGTGTGTGTGTGTGGTGTGTGTGTGTGTGTGTGTGTGTGTGTGTGTGTGTGTGTGTGTGTGTGTGTAAGTGTGTGTGTGTGTGTGTAAGTGTGTGTGTGTGTAAGTGTGTGTGTGTGTGTGTGCGCCTATGTGTGTGTGTGTGTGTGTGTGCGTGTGTGTGTGCTGTATGTGTGCGTGTGTGTAGTGGTGTGTGTAAGTGTGTGTGTGTGTGTGTAAGTGTGTGTGAGTAGACATGTAATTTGTTAATTTTATATGTAAACGGTTGCATGCACGTGACTAATTTGAATGCAAGCGCTTTGATTTGTGTACTCTACAAGATTCAGCGCTATATAAATTCCATATATTATTATGTGATCTGCAGATCTGGGTTTGAATCCCGTTCAAGGGGATATTTTTCCCTGGAGTTAACATCAGTGCCAACTCCATTCCGCCAAAAAGTCCTTCGGATGAAACTATAAACCGAGGCTCCGTGTGTGAACACACGCACATCTTGTACACATGTTCAAACTCATTCCGCTTTTCAGAAGAGAAGGCCATTGTGTGCCCAGGATGTATTGAAGCAAATTGTGTACACTAGATACCCTGGCATGTGACAGAGCGCTTTGGTTGGTTTGCTTTGTAAGAGTTAGCGCTATACAAATCCATACATTATTATCATTGTTGTTACATTCATCATCATCGTTATCATCATCATCATCATCATTATCATCATTGTTGTTATCATCATCATCATCATCATCATCATTATCATCATCATCATGTCATCATTATTATTATTACGATTATTACCATCATCACTATCATCATCATCATGTTATTATTATCAATATTATTATTATTATCATTATCATTACTATTATCATCATCATCATCACTATCATCATGACGGCCATGTGTGCACAGGGTATCTGTGACGGAGCGGCCGCCCTGGTTCTGGCCAGTGAAGCGGCCGTGAAGGCCAACAACCTGACCCCCCTGGCTCGCCTCGTGTCCTATGGCATCGCTGGTAAGACTGCTTTTGATTGGTCGGTCTGTGGAAGTAGATTCTATTTATTTTATTTATTTTTCTTTTGATTGGTTGGTCTGTGTAAGTATATTTTATCTATTTTACTTTTATTTTATTTATTCTTTTATATTGAGGATAATGGCGTTTTTTTACATCCAGTCCCCGTGTGTATGCAGTTTTGTAAATCTTGTCATCCGTTCCCGCTGGCACACAGTGGCCTACTTTTACGAAAAGCGGAACAGGATTTAATGTGTGCGTAAGATGTTCTGCGTGCGTTCGCACACAGGGCCTCAGTTTATAGTCCCATCCGAAAGACTTTTTGGGAGAGTGGAGTCAGCGATCCCATGCGATCAGAGTTCTGTCGCAGCATTGTGTTTCTAAATTTAGACACACCTGCGAATTGTGTGGCTCTGTTTCATAGGGGTGGTGGTTGGAAACTCTGCATTCCATACACGTTGCCTTTGCGGAGAAATGTAGAATTTATGCAGCCTTTTTGTCTTAGAGGGCACATCCTCACTGTCTGACTGTGCCTTGTACCCGAGGTGTTGTGCAGAGATGGGTAGATGAAAGATCTCCGCTTTGTTACTTTGGCTTGAGGGGCAGTATTCTTGTAAAGTGATGTAAAGGATTGATGTAATGTGAAGGATTGGTGTAATGTGAAGGATTGGTGTAATGTGAAGGACTGATGTCATGCGAAGGATTGTATGGTGTTATGTGAAAGATTGGTGTAATGTGAAGGATTGGTGTAGTGTGAAGGATTATGAAAAGGATTGATGTAATGTGAAGGATTGGTGTAATGTGAAGGATTATGAAAAGGATTATGTAATGAGAAGGATTGATGAAATGTGAAGGATCGATGTAATGCGAAGGATTATGAAAAGGATTGATGTCAAGTGAAGGATTGATGTCAAGTGAAGGATTGATGTCAAGTGAAGGATTGATGTCATGTGAAGGATTGATGTCAAGTGAAGGATTGATGTCAAGTGAAGGATTGATGTCATGTGAAGGATTGATGTCATGTGAAGGATTGATGTTATGTGAAGGATTGATGTCAAGTGAAGGATTGATGTCAAGTGAAGGATTGATGTCAAGTGAAGGATTGATGTCAAGTGAAGGATTGTCAAGTGAAGGATACATGGGTAACAGCTTGCAGTCTGTATTTACTTACCCAGGCTTTGCGCTGTAGAGCCTAGAGCACAACTCCATAAGTCTTCTGAGACTGACAGATGCCTACAGTGTTATTGCCATAGAAGCCCAGAAGGCTTGTAGGCATGTGTTAATTTCCCCAATCCAAGCTGTGACATAAGGGTGATGGGTGGGTGGGTTTTTTGTTTTGTTTTGGTAGAAGTATCGAAGTGTACACTACCATGTTTGTGTGTGTGTGGTGACCCAGGGTGTGACCCCAAGATCATGGGCATTGGTCCTGCCCCTGCCTCCCGCGCTGCTCTGGAAAAAAGTGGCAAGTCCGTGCAAGACATGGATGTTGTGGAGGTTAGTGTGTGTGTGTGGGTGGGGATGGTGTGTGTGTGTGTTGGTGTTGATGTGTGTGTGGGGGGGTGGGTGTGGGAGTGTGTGTGTGTGGGTGGGGAGGGGGGGGGTGTGTGTGAGTGTGTGTGTGAGTGTGTGTGTGTGTGCGTGTGTGTGTGTGTGTGTGTGTGTGTGTGTGTGTGTGTGTGTGTGTTGGTGTTGGTGTGCGTGTGTGGTTGTGTGTGTGTGTGTGTGTGTGGTGTGTGTGTGTGTGTGTGTGTGTGTGTGTGTTTGTGTGTGTGTGTGCGTGTGCGTGTGTTGTGTGTGCGTGTGTGTGTGTGCGTGTGCGCGTGCGTATGTGCGTGCACATGGGCATGCATAAGTATTTTGTGTGTGAAGGAACACGTGTTTCCTCTTATCATAGTGTGTATACATGCATACACACTGTATTGTGTGTCAGATTGATGCATGTGCTCATAGTCTGTGTGTGAGGGTTTTTTTTTTGTTGTTGTTGTTGTTTTTGTTCCTTGGCTAGAGGTCTGAGGTTCTCCATTGGTAAGATTTTCCATAGGTGTGAATGTTGCAGGTGAATGAAGCAGGTGTGAATGAAGACTGACAGGTGTGAATTTTGCAGGTGAACAAAGACGGACAGGTGTGAATGTTACAGGTAAATGAAGCAGGTGTGAATGTTACAGGTAAACAAAGACGGACAGGTGTAAATGTTGCAGGTGAATGAAGCAGTTATGAATGTCACAGGTGAAGAAAGACGGACAGGTGTGAATATTGCAGGTGAACGAAGACTGACAGGTGTGACTGTTGCAGGTGAACGAAGCCTTTGCCCCTCAGTTCCTGGCCGTGGCCAAGGAGCTGGGTCTGGACAACGCCCGCACCAACATTAACGGCGGCGCCATCGCTCTGGGGCATCCCCTGGCCGCTTCAGGGGCTCGCATCACCGCCAACCTGGTGCATGAAATCAGGTGTGTGAGAGAGAAGAAAACTTGAGTGTGAGGATTGTGGTGATTACTGTGAATTGGGGGGAAAATTCCTCTGTTACTGTCTTTTTATCTCATGTGTCACTGTCTCTCTTTCTTTCCGTCACTGTCTCTCTTTCTTTCTGTCACTCTATCTGTCTTTCTGTCATTGTCTTTATGTCTGTTTCTCTATGCCTGTCTGTCTGTCTGTCTGTCTGTCTGTCTGTCTCTGTCTCTCTCTCTCCCTTTCTATCTCCCTCTATTGCTCTTCTCTCTCTCTCTCTCTCTCTCTCTCTCCTCTCTCTCTCTCTCTCTCTCTCTCTCTCTCTCTCTCTCTCTCTCTCACTCTCTCTCTCTCTCTCTCTCTCTCTCAACCCCCTCCCTCTCTCTCTCTCTCTCTCACTCAACTCCCTTCATGTATGGGCCAGCAGCCTCTTTATGAATAAAATTTTCAGAGTTCTCTCTCTCCATGCACATACTTTGGTCTGGGAGGGCTTCTGGAGATGGTAGAACGGTTGAACTCTGCATAGATAGAGAGAGATGGCAAACCCTTGTGGCATTGCCTGTTGCTTCCTACCGAAGACAGCGATAAAAACAGCTCAGTTGAGATATAGGTAAGGTAAAGGTAAAAGGTAAAGGTGTCCCATAACCTAGGCAGTCGTAGGGGATGCATCAGAGACCTCAGCTTCCCTAGGAGCCAGTATATTAAGGGCGGCACCCATCTCATCTCCCTTGCTGTTTTACCTTCCCTGACCCTAAAGAGGGCAGGTACCCATTTACAGCTGGGTGGACTGGGGGGGACTGTACTGAAGCCGAGGTGTGCAAATGGTCACCCATCCACTTGTAACCACGCTCGATGCTGCTTAACCTTAACTCGGGAAAAGCGAGCTCTGACCACTGAGCTATCCCATCCCCATGTTGTGTTATATAAGGTATAAAAGGGCTAGTTAGCTTAACTGCATGAAAACAGCTTATGAGTGAAAGATGATAAAATGTCATGGATATTTTTGTAACTTTTTGTTTTGAGTATGACATCAGTGGTGTATATTTGGGATATCTATAAAGTCTTTATCAGTTTGATGGCTGAAGTCTTCAGTTAATAAAGCCATTGGGAATGGGAAAGTCATAGATCCCAGGCATGGACAGACTGAATAAATTCTTTTTCTTCTACTTCGAACACTCAGACAGCAACAATTGTTGTCTGTCATCTGAGCCAAAAAATGCGTCGTGCTGCCATTAAGCGCCTGACAGGTCAGGCCCAGCACATCCGACACTGTATTGTTATATTTTAACACTTTCTGAACAAAAGGGCAGGAAAATGAACCCAAAAGATAGAAAATAGACAAGAAGGAGGTGACAGGACGAAAAGGAACAAGGCAGAAACAAAGAGAGGGATAGAAAAGATGAAATTTATCGCTAAGAATTCCAGCAGGTGGGGATGCTATTTATGCTGACAGGCCCCTGGTATCCCCATTTGGCAAAGCTGAGTAAACGAACCAGCCAACTTGCCAACTGTGGTTTCGCCAACTGCGGTTTTGCCAGCTTGCCAACTGTGGTTTTGCCAACTGCGGTTTTGCCAACTTGCCAACTGTGGTTTTGCCAACTGTGGTTTTGCCAACTTGCCAACTGTGGTTTTGCCAACTGCGGTTTTGCCAGCTTGCCAACTGTGGTTTTGCCAACTGTGGTTTTGCCAACTTGCCAACTGTGGTTTTGCCAACTGCGGTTTTGCCAACTTGCCAACTGTGATTTTGCCAACTTGCCCTCTGTGATTTTGCCAATCTGTGATTTTGCCAACTTGCCAACTGTGATTTTGCCAACTTGCCTTCTGTGATTTTGCCAACCTGTGATTTTGCCAACTTGCCAACTGTGATTTTGCCAACTGTGATTTTGCCAACTTGCCAACCATGATTTTTTTTTCTTGTGTTGCAGACGCAGCAACCTGAAGTACGCCATGGGCAGTGCCTGCATAGGGGGAGGACAAGGGATCACCGTCATCATTGAGAAAGTCTGATCCTCCTTCTCCAGCCCTGCATGCCCAATCTGATTGGCTGGGAAATGTGTCACATACATTACCTGCTGTTTGATTGGCAGGGAATGTGTGACCCACATTAGCTGCTTTTTGATTGGCAGGGAATGTGTGACCCACATTAACTGCTTTTTGATTGGCAGGAAATGTGTGATCTACATTAACTGCAGTTTGATTGGCAGAAAATGTGTGACCTACATATGTATAGCTGCAGTTTGATTGGCAGGAAATGTGTGACCCACATTGCTGTAATCTGATTGGCCGGTAAATGTGTGACCCACCGTTAGCTGCGGTCTGATTGGTGCATTTGTGGAAGAAGACTGAACAAAGGTTGTATCATGTTTGTGAAGATGGTGACATTTCTTACTGATGTTCTCTCTGTGTTGTTGTTGAGATGTGGGTTTGTTTGTACATGAATTGTCTGTGGACAGGTTTGTGAAGAGATTGGTTAAATGTGTGTGCGTAAAGAAGAAAATGGTATTTTGATGCATGAATTATCTGGGCATTGTCTACTACAACTTAGCTTTTTTTTGCGTTTAGAACAATGAAGGAACGAGTAGTTGCCAAGAACTATCATTGTTTGTAGCAGAAGCAGTTACAAATTGAGAGTCAGGGATTTTTGAAAAAATAGCACTTAAGTCCAGGAATTATCTGAATTTGTAAGAGAATCAGGGATTATTTGAATTTGCATTAGAGTCCAAGGATTTTCTGAATGTGTATGAGAGTCAGGGATTACCTTAATTTGTATGAAAGCCAAGAATTATCTGAATGTGTGAGAGTTGGGGATTATGTAAAAGTACAGTTTATTGTTTACACTTTGTTTTGCCTCTGGCTTTAACAATCATACCAGCACAAAACAGCATCGTCTTTCCATCCTGTCAAACATGTACCAAAAAAAAAAAAAAAAAAAAATTCCAAGGGATTTCAGTCTGCATATGCTTGATTTTTAGTATTGTTGCAGTTGCTTCCCCTACTTCCATACTACACATGGGGAAGGTGTGGATGCTTGCATGGGAATTTTTTTTTTCTTTTTTCTTGAGGATGATTTTTTATGTTTTGGTGTGTGTGTGTGTAAGGGGGGGGGGGGGGGTTCATTAATTTTCGTTGTTGTTTACACTTCCACTTTTCTCTCTATTAGATTGGGATTGACTTGAAACATTTTGAATCTTTTCTGTACAGTTTATTGTGTCATACTTTTCAGAGGCATCTATCACACTTACTAATACACACACACACACACACACAAACACACACACACACTTAACACACACCACACTACCACACATTATCACCACACACACACCACACACACTAGTACCACCACACATTTTTACAACCACCACACACACACACACACACACACACACACACACACACACACACACACACACACACATCACTTTTACACCACCAACACACACACACACACACACACACAACACACACACACACCACACACACCACTGCACCCCACTCACACACACACACACAACAACACGCACACACACACACACACACACACACACACACACTACACCACACATTTTTACACACACACACACACACACACACACACACACACACACACACACACACACACACACACACACACCACTCACTCACACACACACGCGCTCACACACACACACACACACACACACACACACACACACACACACACACACACACCACACACTTGCACACACACGCTCACTCACACACACACGCACACGCACACACACAACACACACACACACACACACACATTCCCTGAACCTGTCTTTCTGTTTTCAGAATTATCTTTGTTGTTTTTTTTAATATATTTATCTTTTAACTTATTGACCAAGGCGACTATTTTGTTTTTAATGATTCAGTGGTGAAGTTGCGCATTTTCTGTTTATTGTAAGATGTGTTGCTCAATATTTTTTGTTTTTTATGGAATTGTTCATTCTAGGAAGGTTTACAAAATTTACAAAACTGATTTAGAAAACCGCATGCGCACGGGGACTGGAAGTAAAAAGGTGAATGAGTGCTCATTCCATTATGTTCGGAATAAAAGAAGAAATTAAAATAAAAAAAAAACCAAACACATTTCATTGATTCTTGAAGGTTTATTTCTCAGCATTTTTTTTTTTTTGTGCACACTTTTGTTTTCTTTTGTGGAAGTATATATTTCTTGTTTGAGGTATTGTTTCTTTTGTTTTAGTAAGGAATGAAGTGTTTATTTGGGAATGATTATGTGCTTCGATTAATTATACACATGATATGCAGGTTGGTTTAAATTGTTGAAACAGAGAAAGATGGATTAAGAGAAATTACAGCATTTTTTAAATGTACATTTTACAGTTGTTTTGAACCTAAGTCTTGACTAAATGGTCTGATACCATAATGAATGTGTATGTTTTTGACATATCCTTATATTTGATATTACATCTGTGTTTTGACTCTCGATCGGCAAGGAATCATGAATGTGTGGACAGATTTAAAGAATTTGGCAATCTGCCAAAAATTTATTGAAGTTTTGTCGTGTTTGAAGTAAAAAAAAAAAGAGTGTGCGTGCATGTGTGTATGTGTGTATGTGTAGATGTGCGTAAATGTGCTTGTGTATGTATACATGCATATATGCATTCATGTGATTGTGTGTGTGTGTTTTGTGTGTGTGTTTTGTGTGTGTGTGTTTATACATGCATGTGTGCATTTATGTGTGCATGTGTTTAAATGAGAGAGAGCATGTAACATGTATACACTTACAGTTTCTTATATTATTCCACAGCGAAACACTCTTCCTCCCTCATATTCTGTTTTCATGAAGAAAATACTGGTTCTGTCATAAAAAGACAAAGGTATAATCATTGTTCTATCTGACACCAGAAATTTCTGCCATTTGGCGAAAATATTATCTAATTTTTAAAAAATGGTGGGGAAAAAACCATATAAAATATCCTCAAATTATTATTCTGTCATGGCGATTGTCTATATCACTGATAAAACAGGTGAAATTTTCTAGCTAATATATTGACACACATACTTGCGTGCATGCATACTTGCATGCACACAACACACGCACATACACACACACACACACACACACACACACACACACACACACACACAACACACACACATGCATATACATGCATATATACAAGCTATCAGCTAATATATTGACACACATACTTGTATACACACACACACACACACATCTTCTCCTCTCTCTCTCTCTCTCTTCTCTCTCTCTCTCTCTCTCTCTCTCTCTCTCTCTCTCTCTCTCTCTCTCTCTCTCTCTCCTCTCTCTGTGTCTCACAAACACACGCATTTTATTTTCATTTTTGTCTAGAATAAGAAATGGAAAAAGACAATAGATTGAATAACAACTACATATTGTCCCCCCTCTTCTCCCCCCCCCCCCCCCTCCCCTCTCAGCTGTCATTTTCTCCAATAAACCTGAAATCAAAATGCAGCTACTTAATGGTGGGCAAAAACAGTCACATCATTATGGAGAATCTCGTCATTAGTGAACCTTGGAGCTCTGGCCAAGGAACAGAAAAAAAAATCTCAAATAAAAATCAGCCTCTCAGTCCTTGAAAGCAAAGATAATATGTAGAGGATCAAATATGCACGTTAAAGATCCCGCAGTTTATGTCAGCTGTTGGTGGATATGGAAACGCACAACATACCCAGCATACATCTCTGAAGTCTGAATGTGGCTACCTTCATGGTGGGAAAAAAAAACGATCGTATACTTACAATCTTGCTGTTTTTGAATATACTTGTTAAAGATCCCGTAATTCATGCCAACATCTAGTGGATACAGAAACAAACATACCCAATGTACATTCCCAAAGTCTGAATGTGGCTACCTTCATGGTGGGAAAAAATGGTCACATACATAGAATCTTGGTGTTTGTGAATACGCTGTTAAAGATCCTGTTAAAGATCCTGTAATTCATGTCATAATAGTTTGGTGGATACAGAAACACACATACCCAGCATATATCCCCGAAGTCTGAATGTGACTGCCTTCATGGTGGGCAAGAACTGATGCATAGGCAATATCTCATCATTGGTAAACTGAGAACTAGGGAGGAACAAATAAAAATAAAGCCAGAAAGAGTGGCATAGTTAGCACCTGTGCTGGGTTAGACCTGGTCAGGCTTTAAAGCCAGACCAGGATGTGTGTTTTGTCTGCTCAAATTCTGTGTAGGGTATCCTAATCAGATGTTTTGTCTGGTCAAATTCTGTGTAGGGTATCCTAATCAGATGTTTGTCTGGTCAAATTCTGTGTAGG
>CM060336.1:39633005-39648005 GCA_030674155.1 Stramonita haemastoma
ACTCGCTAAAAAATTATCAACAAAGAAAACACTAGATCTTTTTCTTTATCTGGACACATTTTAGAATTACGCATTTTGGAAGAGATCTTATTAATAAACATTTTACTGAATTTTGCATGCGTTGTCTATAGCTGCGTTAGGCTGTTACCCACCCAAATGTCTCAATCTTGAGATTATGTACTGTTGTTTGTGCTGTTGCTGTTCTTGTGTGTGTGTGTGTGTGTGTGTGTGTGTGTGTGTGTGTGTGTGTGTGTGTGTGTGTGTGTTTGTGTGTGTGTGAGTGTGTGTGTGTGTTTGTGTGTGTGTGTGTGTGTGTGTGTGTGTGTGTGTGTGTGTGTGTGTGTGTGTGTGTGGTGTGTGTGTGTGTGTAAGCCTGCGTGGATGCTTGGGCGTCGTCGTCTGAATAGCGTACAGATTTCACAAATGCACACTCCTTATGCATGTTGCAGTTGTATGCATTCAAGCTTGGATGTCTCAGCACATATATCTGTTGGTTGTAACACTTATTCAGCAATTGCTTACCACCCCCCCCCCCCCCACCTGCCCATAGGCTAATAGCACAGCAGGAAAAAAATTAAACATAGCTAGACATACGTGTGTTCATGCATGCGTTTGTGCGCGTGCTTGTATGGCTGTGGTTGTGTCCATAAGTGGGCTCTTATGCCTGTGTGTTCCGATGATCTTTAGATTCATGTGGAAGAAACATGCAAAATGTCGGTTGATGTGCATAAGGATTTGATATGATCAAGCAACTGCCGCCACGTTTGTGCACGCAAACAACACATGCACCAGCCATAGCACATAATCGCACAATCAAGACGAGGAAGGCAGAACCGATATTGCTCGTAATGTATGAAATAACTTGCATTAATAAGTTCACAAGCATGCTGATGCATTAGCATAGAAACAAACAGATAGCATATTTATAGAAGCGCAGATGAAAGCGAGGATCTGAAAGCGGTGCCATCGTTTCATATTATAGCTTCTGCTACACTCCTTTCAAGCAGAGCGCTGCCTGATAGCACATAATGGCTATCCCCCACCTCCCTTCACAAGACCTGACATTTTCTCCCGCCTATTGCAAAATCTTGAGCAATGTTCTAAGAGCTACGTAGTCAAAGCCCTGGATAACGTAATTGTTCACTTCTTTCTCTGCTAGATTTCTCTGCTGCATATTGATCATTCTGTTCCGATTTACCGACATATTAATAATTCCGCTCTGATTTACCGAGTTTAATGAACACTTTTGATGCAGATGACACGCCGCTCTTACGGTATTATCGCCTTTTTTACTCTTCGCTCACAAAGGTTCATCGTTGTCTATTCGCAGCCTGTTTTTGAAATTGTTTCACTGTTGCTTTTTTTTTTTTCTCGGTCCTTGATTTACTGGTACTTGATCTACTCATGTTTAGAAAACTGGATTGATTTAACATGTCTGAATTTTTTTTTCAGGTTTGGTATCTCTGATATTAAATGAAGAAGTGGGTTAAAATAACAGATATTCAAAAGGTAGGACATTTCAATGTGGAAAGGCCTCACAAACAGAAAATGCGCCATCCATATGATTTAGACTTTTAAAAATTTTAGCAATCAAGTATCGGAGCTGCCGAGAAAGTAAACAGCCAAAAAGCATTTGAAAAACCAGAAGGAAGTCATTAAATTATTGCTGCGCAACATAAGAGGTAGATCTAGTTTCTAACTCGTTCTCTCTTCTATAGACAAACACTGACGAAAAATAAGGAGATAATTACGTCATGTTTAGCAAGCTGCGCAGCTCGATTAAAAAAATCATCTGAAGGCCGGACGAAAGGGCAACATGCAAGAAGAGTAGCCTAGCCTAGCCAGACTGCTAAACCTCAGAAGCAAACATGGGCAAAGATTTATGTAGCATCCTGTTAGGCCTAGAAAGAATGACAGCCTAAACTGACTCTGTTTAGCGCAGAGTAAAAGGCTTGATAAATGCACTAAATCCTTTTTTTATTTTATTTTTTTTATCAAAAGATAGATATAGGAATTCAGAAGAAATCTGCTTTACAAAGAAGATAGTGTTGGAAGAATCTGCTTGACAGAATAGAGTTTGAGAAGAAATATGTTTTACAAAGAATAGAGTTTGAGAAGAAATATGTTTAACAAAAAACAGAGTTTGGGAAGAAGTCTGTTTTACAAAGAATAGAGTTTGAGAAGAAATATGCTTTACAAAAAAACAGAGTTTGGGAAGAAATATGCTTTACAAAGAATAGAGTTTGAGAAGGAATATACTTTACAAAGAATCTACTTGAGGAAGAAACCTGCTTTTACAAGACAAAGTTTGATCTAGAAAAACTCGAAGGAATGTCGGACACATTTACTACAACTGCTGCTGCTGCTAGATCTCCTACTACAACAACGACGACTTTTACTACTAGGCACACAGTTGTAGTAGTAGCAGTAGAAGTAGTGTAAGTAGTAGTAGTAGTAGTAGTAGTAGTAGTAGTAGTAGTAGTAGTAGTAGTAGTAGTAGTAGTAGCAGCAGCAGCAGCTTTCTCCTTAGTTTTATTTATTTATTCTTTTATATCGAGGATAATGGAATAAGCACTCTTGTGCAATTTTACATCCAGTCCCCGTGTGTCTGCTGTTATGTAAATTTTGTTATCTGTTCCCACCGGCACACGATGGCCTACTCATACGAAAAGCGGAACAGGATTTAACGTGTGCGCAAGATGTTCTGCGTGCATTCGCACACAGGGCCTCGATTTATAGTCTCATCCGAAGGACTTTTGGGGAGAGTGGAGTCTGCACTGATGTTAACTCCAGGAGAAAAATCTCCTCGAACGGGAATCGAACCTGGGTCGTCAAATTGCCAGCGCAATGTTCTGACCACTAGGGCAACTCTTACATGTGGGACTGATGTGAAGTTGTTTTTGTTTTTAGTCGAATTATAGTCCTTTCCAGATTTCTCCGATATCAGGACTGTAGTCAGAAGCCAGAAAGTCGGAGGTCCCACGCTTCGGCAAGTTCTCCCACTTCAGCACCTCGGGCCACCCCAAAAATCTTACAGTTCTAGAAGCAACGTCATGAGATGAAACTCTAAAACTACGTGAAGTCGGTTTTTTGTGTTTTTATTTATATGCCATGATAGCCAACAGCCCTACTTCAATTTTCTTTTTTGTTGATCTCTAAAAGCACTTCACGTAGGACAGCCATTCTTTTAGCACAGTTTCATTGGTTTCTTTCGGATGTATTTATTTTGTTTTAATTCTGAAAAGACGCCTGTAGAACTAGACTATATGCGTTCTGCGTTCATAACATTTTTGTCATCTTTCGCGCGCGCGCGCACTCTCTCTCTCTGTCTCTCTCTCTGTGTCTCTGTCTGTCTGTCTGTCTCTCTCTTACACACAAAACACACACACACACACACACACACACACACACACACACACACACACACACACACACACACACACCTACCTCTACCTTTATTTACAACCATTCAGTACAGACAAATCGTCCCAATGTATTTGACCAGAACCATGGATCATGTTCCCAGGCGCTTGCGCGCCATACATCTAACAGGGGCATGCAAAGTGTCCAGTGCGCATGACTAATTATTATAAATCATGTACGTGGGCAAATTGAGTGTGTGGATGATGGAGAGAGAGAGAGAGAGAGAGAGAGAGAGAGAGAGAGAGAGAGAGAGAGAGAGAGAGAGAGAGAGAGGAGAGAGAGAGAGAGAGATGGTTTGAGCGAGGAAAATATTCATTATGCTAACCATAACATGTTTATGCCAATAAAACTTTTTGTCTCAATTTCATTGCCGTCTGTGTAATAGAGCTAATAGTATGACATTTTTGTTGTTGTTGTGGGTTGTTCAAAATCTAGTACGATGTTGCACAATGTTGCCATGTACAGATCTAAAAATGGTCATGTACAGATCTAAAATACTTAGGCTAGAATAGCACATTGTCACGCTCCTTAAGGAAGTGTGAAGAAAACCCCACCCATACCCACTCTATCTAACTTCCCGACAACAACAAACGCAGAACACAGAGGAGAAATTTCCAATCTTTACTATTCAATTTTGATGGTAATGAAAATCAACAATCAAAATTTAACAAGGCAAAACCAACGCACCAAAATACACTTCCTCGCGCTCACAAAAATCTTATATAGTAAACAACAACAACAAAAATAATAACAATGCAAAAATCACACGCAAAAAAAAAATGTACAAGCTTTCACACCCACATACAACCGCACTCTAATCTAAATATTATATATCAACTCTAATTTAAGGTCCTGTATTTCTCACAAAACAGTTTTTGAGTCCAAAAATGAATTAAAAAGAAACACGCAAAAAACCACACACCAAAAGAATCACTTTCCTGACAACACGATGAAGAAGACGAAGCAGACGAAGACGACGTGCTGAAGACAAGGTACAAAGAAGGACTTGATGACTGGAGGTCGACAGGAACTGGTGACGAACAGGAACTGGTGGCAACGGAAACCTGTAAAAGGCGATACTTAATAATCCTCCACATACACTGGTAACTAAAGTTATTTCTTGATTCTTTTTAGTTTGGCAAAATACCTGTCTCTCCACATTCAAGGATTCCACCTGGTACTCGGGAAAAATATATATATCTATGTACCTTAATCTAATCCACATTCAACACCTCATAATAGCTATTAACATCCAAATAGGTTTAATTCAAAAACATTCGAAAGACTCTGTCATGAAGCATATTTATAACAAAACAATATCAATCCATACTTACCATCAAACACACTCAATTGCACTATCTCGCACATAACTAAAAAATTTCCATATCAATTCCAACGTAAAACAATGCTGAGTATTACAAAACACAATGAAAACCCTTTCCCCACGAACCATTGATGTTTAAAAAACAAAACCAAACAACAACACATAACTAAGGATAAATACCCCTACGTTAGCTATACACCAATACTAGTGTTACTTCACGAAAGATAAATATAATTCAGAACAAAACGCTCACGATGTGCTTATATTTCTTCAGTCCAGATGTTTAATTAACAACAAGAACCAATGCCCATTATCAGAGCCAAAACAACAACACACCGAAACCACGCGGAACCAGACATAACTACATAACTACGACAAGTACAAACTCTCACCTGTCACTGGAACTAATATGGCGCACTCCTGCACCCCAACCGACGTGACTAGACGAACAAGCAACAAACAGTGACGAAGAACGAAGAACAAAGGCAGGAACTGGAGAGCGAAACCTCCTACGAGGCGTAGGCTCTCTCCTGCCTCTCGAACGGAGCCAAAACTAGATCTACGTGGCGCCTAACAGCTAAAAAACTGGCACGGCGACCACGTCCTCCTGCTCAGCCTAAGCCTGCAGCCGCTCCGCTAATCTAACCGTTAGATCTACTCTCGCTGCGGAACTTCTCGAGAGATCTCGCCTAAGCCTAGATCTATACGAAGAGAAAGGAAATGAACGTAGACAGCTATACACACAGAAGTAAGTGCAAAAATGCACGCACTGGACAACTAGCCACTATACACGTAAAACGATCTATTAAAAGAAATATGCCAACCGTGACACACATAAACTGAAGCCCAGCACTCTACTGGTTACATAATTTTCCATGAGAAACAACCCTCCTTCACTAGATCCATCAGATCTGTAAATTCTTCAACACAGCGAAATTATCTCTTAAAACGCTGAAGTGGTTTTGTCGATACCTTTACGACTCTGAAGAAAACTTTAATTAGCACTACGCCAGTGTGTGTGTGTGTGTGTGTGTGTGTGTGTGTGTGTGTGTGTGTGTGTGTGTGTGTGTGTGTTCGTTTGTTTGTTTGTTTGTTTGTTTGTTTACCAGCTTGCGTCTGCAGGTATACAAAGATGCAACGTTAGTCAAATATTAAGTAAAGGGTAAGCCTAGGCTTTAGGCCTAGTACCGGAAGCAAGTACAGAGAAATGATTATGATTATAACAACGATAATCATTTTTATTGTTTCATGGTTTTCAGTCTATAGGCACCTGTCTTGACAGCGAGAAATCTACAGTTTGAATCTTGTATAAAGCAAGACTTTTTTTTTTAACCGACTAAATGATAAGCGACGGTCTGGATGCAAGTATTTTAGGTAAAATCATAATCGTTATGAGTGTAATACGCATTTAGCGCACATAAAAGAGCCCACCGTAGCACGATGGTTTGCACTGAAAAGCGTTTTGTAGAAAAGTCGCCTTAATATGAAAATGAATATAAAAGACAGGAATAAGATAAATACTCACAGGTGATTTACCATGACACATATGTCATAGAGGATAGAAACGTTGGAATTTCAACCCATGTGTCCATGAAGTTGTGGATTCGAATCTAAGCAGAGGTAGATTAATGGCGGGGATTTCCACGATCGCCCAGGTCAACTTAAAGAGTAGACCTATCATTGCCTTAATCCTCTTCGTGTGTATACATCAGCAGAAGATCAAAGATGCACGTTGATGAAAATCCTGTGACCATCTCAGAATTAAGTGGATTACGGAAGCACGAAATACCCAGTATGCACCCTGTACTTAGAGAGGGATGGGCTCCGCCATGTGCCCAGGAGACAGCCTGAAAAATTCAAGGAGTTTGGGGAGAAGAGAAAAGATTAACAATGGCGATTGGATGTTCCCTGTCAGGGAAAACCCGTCATAATTTTATGTAAAGAATTTTGCCATAACTGCCAAGTACTGTGCAGCCTCATCATCATCCATCATCGTTGTCGTCGTCATCATTGTCATCGTTGTCTCCATCGTGAATCATCAACTGCCATCACAATGATGACAACGTCTGTTGCTGCTACTGTTGTTGTTAATGCTGTTGCTATAGTTACTGTCATCATCATCATCCCTGTCTCTCTTTTAACCCCCCTCCCCCTCTATACACCCACCCACCCACAACACAACATCTGGCAGCTCCAAACTCCACTACCTGATCGTAAGAATCCATTTCTCTGTGGAGAGAATGATTAAAATGCAGAAACCGAGACACTCCGGAAATTCCGGACTCAGAATATCCAGGCAGGCAGGGAGGCAATATTTATTACAGATGGATTTCTCTGCATTTTTTTGGCGATCCTCACTCATCTTCTTTGTCCCCACTCATCTTCTTTGTCCTCACTCATCTTCTTTTTCCACGCTGCACGCCTACGTGTCTGTCCATTTGACAAGCTGTCCCGTTACAATCGTCTGCTGAGATATCTGTAGTCTTCAACGGTTATCTTTTCATTGGACGTCTTCTTCACCCAATTCTTCGTCTAACAAGATTCTCTGAATCTTGCTACCTGACAGCTCATTTTTCCTGACGAGCTCTCTCTGTCTCTGTCTCTCTGTCTCTGTATGTGTGTGTCTCTCTCCCTGTCCCCCCCCCCCCCTATCTCTCCCTCCCTCCTTTGTCTCTGTCTCTATCTGTCTGTCTCTCTCCCCTCTCTCTCTGTGTCTCTGTCTGTCTGTCTGTCTGTCTCTCCTCCCTCCCTCCCTCCCTCCCTCTCCCCCCTCTCCCCCCCCCCCCCCCCCCCCCCCCGCAACCATCACTAACACTAGCTCTGTGCTGAAAAGACCTTTTCTAGCGCACCCTCTACAGGAATGGCAAGATTTCTTCTCCAATTCTCTCCAGACGGTACTACTCCTCTGACAATATTTTCTTGCGTATCAAGCCTATTTCAGGAACAAATCCGTGTGGGGGTCCTCTGCTGTAGAAGTTTTCTAAAATGGGGCTTTGGTGGCCCCCAGTAGACTTGGAATGCTTTGTATAAAGGGTAACAGAGTTCTTACACTGCGTGAAAGAGTTCTCTGTTGAGGACACGTACTGTAAAGTCTAGAGACTCCTACACGTTTGTGGTAATGCCAGCTATTTCACTGAGTGCGTGCGACTATACCCTGTGTCTGTATGGCTGTTCTCAACTCGCGGGTCTGATGCAAGCCTGTTCATTCTGGGATGTAAATCTCCAAAAAAACAGATTTCATTGTCTGCTGATCCCTAGAATAAGTAACATTAAGGAGCAAAGTCTTTGTTTTCATGTAGTTTTGTAAATTTTGTCATTCATTTCCCATCGGCACACAACTGCATACTCTTCCAAAAAGCGGAACGGGTTTTAACGTGTACGCAAGACGTTCCTTGGTTGTATTAAAGTCCCACCGAAGTTGTCCGACTTCGGGACTGAATGGGATATGCATTTTTAAAAAATAGTCTTTACAATATATATATTGTACAGTCTTAGCTTTATCAGCCAAGAGTCCAGCTCAAGCCCCTTTATTCTGGACATAGATTGTTAACAAAAATTCACCATGTTCCAATTTGCTATAGATTGTTAACAAAAATTCACCATGTTCCAATTTGCTATAGATTGTTAACAAAAATTCACCATGTTCCAATTTGCTATAGATTGTTAACAAAAATTCACCATGTTCCAACTTGCTATAGATTGTTAACAAAAATTCACCATGTTCCAATTTGCTATAGATTGTTAACAAAAATTCACCATGTTCCAATTTGCTATAGATTGTTAACAAAAAATCACCATGTTCCAATTTGCTATAGATTGTTAACAAAAATTCACCATGTTCCAACTTGCTATAGATTGTTAACAAAAATTCACCATGTTCCAATTTGCTATAGATTGTTAACAAAAATTCACCATGTTCCAACTTGCTATAGATTGTTAACAAAAATTCACCATGTTCCAACTTGCTATGTCTTTACTGTTTGTCCTACGGGCGAGCTACGTAGGAGTTTAATGTATGTAGAAGATACATTATACTGTATTACCCATTCTACTGTATTGAAGGTAACTGGTTCTTATGAAATGGACAATTTTACATTGATCTTATTAAAAGCCGGCAGTTTCTATGACGGAGGTATTACAATTACGACGATAGTGTGTATTTCTTGCTTCATAAAGAAAGACGATAACGACCACGACCACCTCAGCAATAATGTGATGATGATATTTATGATACTACTACTACTACTACTACTACTACTACTATACTACTACTACTACTACTACTACTACTACTGCTACTACTACTACTGCTACTACTACTACTGCTACTACTACTACTGCTGCTGCTGCTGCTGCTGCTGCTGCTTCTGCTGCTGCTGCTGCAGCTACTACTACTACTACTACTACTACTATACTACTACTATACTACTACTACTACTACTACTTTTTTCTTCTTTGCTGGGTATTTGGTTCTTTACAAGACCTCTGTCGACCATCTATATCGGTTAAGGTCAGACTTTCTTTTTTGGCTGCTTTTTTCCTACATCGTTTTAACATTCACAGAGACCTGTCTTACAAGGCTGTTGCTCTTTCTGTCATGTTACAATGCTTTACCCCACCCGGCTCATGTAATGTCTGGGCTTGTTGAACGATTGTGCCCAACTATTCGGTCAATTTTGTTGTTGTTCCTGGGCTAGAGTTTCGAGGCTCACCAACTGTAAGATTTTGCGTATGCGACCGTTTTTCCCACCATGAAGGTAGCCGTATTCCGACTTAAAGGATATGGTTTATTCAGTTCATCCTTCTCAGATATGCCGGTTTTCATAATTTTCTTTATACATGAGCTTTACGACAAGGGAACGGCCAGTCACACAGTGCAAACAATTTAAAGAAGATGCACCCAAACAATAGTTGTTTTTTTTTCTAATTAAGCTATGCGACTAATTTCGTCCGGTTGTCACAGGGAACTGCTTGTCAAGTCTTCAGGGGTGCCCCCACGGTCGCCAGACTATGGGATAGATAGAAACTATGTGAAAGCGTGTGATCGTATATATATATATTATATATATATATATATATATATATATATATATATATATATATATATATATATATATATATATATATGTATATATATGCATGCACTATGAACACCCCTCTCTATGTATAAATATGTCCACGGTTTTCCAAAATAATACTCACAGAAACTACATAACAGTGTCCATTACGCAAAAAAAGGAATCTGACGTGACCCAGTTCCCTACTGATCCAGACAATTGCCACGTATCTTCTACCCCCCTTTCTCAAGACCGGCTCCCGCCTTTCCACTCTCTCATCACTCCTATTCTCTGTACACCCATTCCAGCATTCTTACGTCTGGGGGAGATAATGCCCCATAAAAATGCACAGTTGTCTCCCTGCCATCTGACGTCGCTGTAGTCAATGCTTACAGCCTAGTGCAGAATGGAGAGAAGGGTTGGAAGGTAGGACAGGTCTGTATGACTGTCTGGAGAGTTTATTGAGCACTGTGGAAAGAAAGAAAAGACTAAATAAATAAATAAATAAATAAATAAAGAAAATCATGAATTAATATGGATCAGATAGTGAGGCATAAACTATTTTTCTATCTGTACAAGAACAGCTAGGGGCGGGATAGCTCAGTGGTCAGAGCGCTCGCTTTCCCCTAGTCAAGTTAACCAGCGTCGAGCGTGGTTACCAGTTGGATGGGTGACCGTTTGCGCGCCTCGGCTTTAGTACAGTCACCCCAGTTCACCCAGCTGTAAATGGGTACCTGCCCTCTTTAGGGCCAGGGAAGGTAAAGCAGCGAGTGAGAGATGGGCGCCGCCCTCAATATGCTAGCCCCAGAGAAGCTGAGGTCTGTGGTGCCTCGCTCCCCTACGACCGCCTACGTCATGGTACACCTTTACCTTTTTATTTTTTATATTCAACCTCACTAGCACAGCCCACTGACAGAATCGCATGTTGCAAAAGGTCTCCAGAGTGAAAATCCAAAACTGCTATCAGAAAGGACAGTACCTAAATCAGAAATCTCCGCTGGGATAATTAAATACAATCACAATAACAGCAACAACAGCAATAGGAAAGGATCAGCTCAAAAGTACAAGTAGTGCGGGAATACGAGTTGAAAAGGACCGCTGATACGCGAATTTCAATGATTTTGAAATATTTAAATTTCCTTGCATAGGAGAAGTAAATGATTGCACATCGTCCAACTTTACACCCCCAGAGTGTGTGGGAAGGAGGGAGGAAGGGAGACACTGCAACCAAAACTAAGACTTATTGGTATAAATAGTAGAGGCTGTGCTTGTTTGATTTTCTTTTTTAACATACATGCCTCAGCACGTATCTTACATCAACAGCCGACAAAGCCTGGGCCTAGTCTGTTCAGTTGACAAGACATTTGTCGACCACCGTGTCTTGAGACGTCTCTTGTTTTCAGCAGTTTTTTTGTTTTGTCGCCTTTGGCTCTGACTTCCTCTATAAACGAGATCGCATCGAACCTTAGTGAGTGACGGCTGATTTTTCCTGACGCCATTTTTCTTTGTGTTTCCCCTCACCAACAACTTCTGGGGAAAACACACCCACGCACGTACCCCCCTCTCCCCACGCGTGCTCGCGTGCGCGCGCGCGCGCGCGCGCGCGCGCACGCACACACACACACACACACACACACACCACACACACACACACACACACACACACACACACACCACACACACACTCACTCACTCTCTCTCTCTCTCTCTCTCTCTCTCTCTCTCTCTCTCTCTCTCTCTCTCTCTCTCTCTCTCTTCCCCCCCTCTCTCTCTCCAAAAAAACCCAGTTTGTCCCCTTCAGCCATGTTTAGAGGGACTTGCTACTCTCAGAAAGCATTTATTTCCCGATCTGGTTCAGAGACGATCCTTTTCTGTGGCCCTCTCAGCTGTACTTGTGTTTCCCTAAAGGAGATTAAGTATTCCACTAAGACACTAACGTTGCATAAGAGTTCCTTTCTTACAGCTTTACGTCTGCTTTAGGCTGATGTGCGCCCACGCATTTAAGGTCATAATATACGATCAATTCCGTAGAGAGTACACGCGTATCTTGTGTCTGTAAGTGTGACTGATCAATTCATGAATGTGTCGCAAGCTTATAGGATATGGGTCGTAGATTATTCAGACTTCATATTGTATGGCTGATTCAGTTCATGAGTCTGATGCAAACTTATCTGATTCAGTTCATGAGTCTGATGCAAGCTTATCTGATTCAGTTCATGAGTCTGATGCAGCTTATAGGATATTTGTCGTAGATCGTTCAGATTTTATTATATCATTGTATGGCTGATTCAGTTCATGAGCCTGATGCAAACTTATCTGATATGGGTCGTAGATTGTTCAGACTTCAGAAATATTTTGCTGTTTGCGTTGTCTGTCATGACAGACTTTCAGATGGGCATCATAGGATTTTGATTATAGCTCATTCTGTTATGTTGTATTGGTACACATATGAGGAATTATATCATACAGTAGAATGCAATAAATACGAAACAGTGAAATACAACACAATAAATACAGTACAATCCAATCCAATCCAATCCAATCCAATACAATGAAGTACAATAAAACAATATAGTAAACCCATTACAATACAATGCATTGCAATACAGCACAACATAAATGCAATACAACATAATACAATACAATACAATGTAATACAACATAACACAATGGAGCGCAACACAACACAACGCACCACACACAATACAGTACAAAGCAATACAATACAATGCAATACAACATCAACACAACACAATGTAACACAATACCACTCAACACAACACAACACAATTCAACACATACAATGCAACATAATAAGTACAGTACAAATCAATGCAACACAATTCAGTACAACACAATACAATGCAATACGATACCATGCAATACAATACAACACATTACAATACAATACATCACAATGCAATACAACACAATAGAGTGCAATACAACACAGTACAATACAATACAACACAGTACAACAATACAACACAGTACAATGCAATACAACACAATGCAACACAACACAGTGCAATGCAATACGACAAGTACAATACATAAAAAAAAAACCGCAATGCGATACAATACAATACAGTACAGTACATGCAATACAATACAATGTAATACAATACAATGCAATACATTTCAGTAAAGCTCAGTACAATGCAATACAATACAGTATAATACAATGCAATGCAACACAAACATAAGGGGGCAGGTCTGCGTGGCTGAGTGGACAGTTTGCTGAGTAATACGGATACAACATATGAATTATATGGTGTTGTGTTGTATTGTATTGCATTGTCTTGTCTTGCATTGTACTGTTATGTATTGTATTGTGTTGTAATGTAATATACTGTATTACATTGCAATGTATTGTATTGCATTCTATGGTATTGCATTCTGTTATATTGCATTCTGTTGCATGGTATTGTTTTGTACTGCATTGCATTGCGTTGTATTGTACTGCGTTGCATTGCCATGTATTTTTTTCCCATTGCATTGTATTGTTTATATGCCACTCTCAGTAGAGACATATTCTCTGCGTAAGGTTCAGGCTGCACTCCCTGGGGAGAGCATGTTGTCGCAAGAGCAGTCCCATACACTTTGGAACAGAAATATCTGTGTGTAAGGTTTTTATTTCCCCATGAAAGTGAACTTTTCAAACAGAATTTCGTCAGGGACAAGTCTCTTGTTACCATGGGTTCTTTTACAAGCGGTAACTGCGTATTGTGCAAGGCACATGGGCTTATCGTCTCGTCTGAAAGACTACCACCCAGACGACCATTCAAGGTCTAGTGGATGTGGAAAAAGTTGACTTGAACATTTTATATGACGAACTTTATCAGAGAGACACTGCCGGCATACCAGTTTTATTTCAGTTCATCTGTTCGAAATGTGAGTCTCTTTCTCTCCTCTCTTCTCCTTCTCTCTCTCTCTCTCTCTCTCTCTCTCTCTCTCTCTCTCTCCTCTCTCATCTCTCTCTCTCTCTCTTGTCTCTCTCTGTCTCTCTCTCTCTTCTGAAAAAAAAGTCTTGTAACTTTATTACCGTCGTAAAGTAAAAATTGCGTTTGCGCTTGTGTGTGTGTGTGTGTGTGTGTGTGTGTGTGTGTGTGTGTGTGTGTGTGTGTGTGTGTGTGTGTGTGTGTGTGTGTGTGTGTGTGTAGTGTGTATAGTGTATATGCGTCTACGCACACTCATGCACGCACACGCACTCATTGTAAGTTCATTTATCCCACAGACGAACTTTACCAAGACATTGTACTCGAACTGGCTCGCCCGCAACCTTTCTCTTTTGCCAGGAAGCAGTGACAGTGCTCTTCCATTAGTGTGGACAATGCTTTCCCAGCCAACTGGGGGGCGATCCTGGGCAGCGGGGAATCAATACACGCTTTGCTTTTGCATGTTGCTATGAACTGGGGCGCCCCCAAAACCCCTGTAGCCCCAGTAGGATTATTAAACGAGGGTTCTGGAGGCGGGAGGGCCCAGTGGTTAGAGCTCTGCGTTCGTGATCTGATGATCTGGGGTTGAGTTATCATCAAGGTGCCTGTTTAAGGGGATTTTTCTTCCTTGGAGTTAATTTCAAGGGGCTCGTTTTAGGGATTTTTCTTCTTGGAGTTATACTCAAGGGGCTCGTTTTTCGGGGATTTTTCTTCCCGGAGTTAATTTCAAGGTGCCCGTTGTAGGGGATTTTTCTTCCCGGGGTTAATTTTAAGGCGCCCGTTTTAGGGTGTCCCCCCCCCCCCCCCCCCACACCCCGAGTTAATTTCAAGGCGCCCGTTTTCTAGGATTTTTCTTCGTGGGGTTAAATTCAAGGCGCCCGTTTTAGGGGATTTATTTCTTCTGTTTCTTCTCTTCTTCTCTCTTCTTCTTCTTCTTCTTCTTCTTCTTCTTCTCTCTTATCTTCTTCTTCTTCTTCTCTCCTTCTCTTCTTCTTTCGCCCTCTCTGTATCTCTGCCTCTGTCTGTCTGTCTGCCTGCCTGTCTGCCTGTATGTCTGTTAGTCTTTCTGTTTCTGTCTCTGTCTTCTGCTCTCTCTGTCTGTCTGTCTTCTGTCTCTCTCTCTCTCTCTCACGCACACACACATAAACGCAGGCATGCGCGCAAGCATGCGCACACAGAAACGTGCCGCACACGCACGCACCACACACACACAGACACACTGATTAAAGAATAGATAGGATAATTATAATTGTAAAAG
>CM060336.1:39655505-39673005 GCA_030674155.1 Stramonita haemastoma
TGTGTGTGTGTGTGTGTGTGTGTGTGTGTGTGTGTGTGTGTGTGTGTGTGTGTTACACACGCCTTACATACAAACACAAAGATATATATTCATATTAATTTTTATATAGACTACATTTGTATATAAGTCCAGCACTCGTCAAAGCTCGCATACTTTTACAGTGAAGTATTGGCTACCAACACATTTTGTGTGTGTACACATGTACGTCACACACACACCACACACACACGCACGCACGCATGCACGCACGCACGCACGCACACGCACGCACGCACGCACGCACGCACGCACACACACACACACATACCCCTTTGCATTCATTCTCATCCTTTAACAAAAAAATCCAAATCGAAACAAAGGTTTGACTGTCTGATATGTGGAAGGCAATGAGAGCGTGCGTGCATACATGCGCGCTCACGTGGGCATACACATGTGTAAATACACACAATGTTGGTAGCAGATATTTTACTACCGTGAAAGTATGCGAGCTTTCACGAGTGCGGGCTTATACACTAATCTAGTCTATATACAATATGAATATCTTTGTGTTTGTATGTAAGGCGTACGGGGGTGGAATTTCCTCGTGGACTATCCGCACAGCAGCCAGACAGTCTTCAGACACGCCGCTAAACAGAATCAGCAGAGACTGTTACAGAACCAGACAGTTCCAGTTATTGTCGTTTTTCTTCTAAATAAGCTTCAGCCGTTGCAGTCTTCCACCCCACCCTAAAAAGCTCTGTCTGAGGGAGGTAATGCCTAATAAATATGGAGAGTTGTTTCCCAGTGTTATGACGTAACCGCATTCGATGCCAGCGGGGCGGAATGGGAGGTTTTTATGGATATCCGCGAGGTTTATTTAGCGGTTAGGACACAGGGGGTGGATTACAGACTTTTACGTAAATTGATGGTCACGTCAATATTTGCTGTCGCAGCTCAATCGTGGTATTGTGTTGTTTCAAAAAAACTCTTATGCGACGTGAAGAACTGAAAGCACAGATCACAAGAGATAGGTACAAGTACAAAGGTACGGAAATATTGATTTAAAAGGACAATTGCTATGCAGATTTCTATGGCTCTCC
The DNA here is from genome assembly GCA_030674155.1 of Stramonita haemastoma. NCBI lineage: Eukaryota > Metazoa > Mollusca > Gastropoda > Neogastropoda > Muricidae > Stramonita > Stramonita haemastoma. Next base: position 39,656,585 of record CM060336.1, read on the forward strand.
TTAGCAGTTTACTCGGCAATACCGTATTTGGAGATGGATATGGGTTAGACCTCCTTTTGCTGGAGGGCTGTTAGTATAATTAGCATCCCCATCTTCTTGAAATTCAGTTCTGGGAATTCTCTCATTTCTATCCCTCCGTTTGTTTCTGCCTTGTTCCTTTTCTTCCTGTCACCGTCTCCTTGTCTATTTTCTGCCTTCTTGGTCCACTCTCCTGATTTTTTCTCCCAAAAAGACTTACCAGATAAAAATTCTCTCCCGCGCCGAAGATAGATGCGCCGAGTCGGACTTGTCGGGCCCTTAACAGCAACGCAACACAACGCATATGACAGACAACAATAATTGCTGTTTGAGCGTTCGACGAAGAAGAAGATGACAGTTACTGTACACATTTCTGATTTTAGGGTGGGGTGGGGTTGCGGGTGAGAGTAATGCATACAAGTCACTCTCATGTCGCCAAAAAAAAAGAAAAAAAGAAAAAAAAGAGATGAACACAGCAGATGTCACAGAGCGTAGTCTCATAACTTGTAGTATAGATGCAGACTAAGAATACGTTCTCTGGCAGACTGTAGTTTATCTTCATAGTTCTGTGCACTCGTAAGCTTCATAGCCAGAAGTTTGTTTGAGATTCGTCAGAATAAAAAGAAGAGGGTATGACTTCCATGCAAGCAGTGTAGGTTAAGATAAAGTGGGCTTAATGTTGTAGGGTTGAGAACAGAATTATAGGGAGAGTATATTGATGGGTGGTATCTGCTTTAGTAGCGCAGCGGGCGACTGTATGTTGATGGTAAGAAACGAACCAAGAACTTTGTTTGAAGATGCTGCAGATCAGTGGAGACAGAGAGAGAGAGAGAGAGAGAGAGGAGAGAGAGAGAGAGAGAGAAGAGAGAGAGAGACAGAGAGAGAGAGACAGAGAGAGAGAGACAGAGAGAGAGAGACAGAGAGAGAGAGAGAAGAGAGAGAGAGAAGAGAGAGAGAGAGAGAGAGAGAGAGAGAGAGAAGAGAGAGAGAGAGAGAGAGAGAGAGAGAGAGAGAGAAGAGAGAGAGAAGAGAAGAGATAAGAATGCAAAGATAGAATGGAAGAAGGAAGAGAGGAAGAGAAAGCAGCAGCTGCAAAGAGAAGAGATGAGATGAAGAAGAAGAAGAAGAGAAGCAGTGATACAAAGAATAAAAGAGAAGAGGAGAAGAAGAAGAAGAAGAGAGGAGAGAGGAGGAGGAGGAGAAAGAAGAAGAGAAGAAGAAGAAGAAGAAGAAGAAGAAGAAGAAGAAGAAGAAGAAGAGGAGAGGAGGAGGAGAAGGAGAAAGGAGGGGGAGGGAGGAGACAAGAACAAGAACAAGAAAAACAGTTGTCTTCATTGTCATCATTTTTATTATCATTCTTGTCCTAATTCTCCTCCTGATTTTTCCACACTGTATCATACCACTATGACCGCTAGTCTTTGCTGTTCTAAAATCAAGGATTAGAGTTTAAAAAATCATGTCAACTAGATAACGTTTAAAAAAAGATTATGGTGAATTCGGTAGTTATTCTAAAGTCATTAGGAAGAAACAACACACACACACACACACACACACACACACACACACACACACACACACGCGCGCGCGCGCGCGCGCGCGCACGCGCGCACGCGCGCGCGCACGGCACGCGCACGCAAGCACACACACACACACACACACACACACACACACACACACACACACACACACACACACACACACACAGAGAAACAAACAGAAACACACACACACACACACACACACACACACACACACACACACACACACACACACACACACACACACACACACACACACACTATCTCTCTCTCTGTGTCTCACACACACACACACACACACCCCACACACACACACACACACACACACACACACACACACACACACACACACACACACACACACACTTACTTTTTTGATATCTTCCTGATTCCCCCTGTCATTACAATAATCCATTTCTACGGACACATACAATCAACATACATACGTACACGTATACACGAAACAAGATACACATCACGATTTTAATGAAGAAATGTAAAATTGAAGACCAGTGTCAGCATAGTTTTTTTTTGTTATCCTGGTTGTAAAAAAAACACTTTAAAATTTGTCCTGCCAAACAGCTCGGTGTCGTGTTCTGACCTTTTTGCTCTCACAGACATTGAAAGATGGAAACGAAGAGACGCAGGGGATTTAGATAAAAACGTAAAGATGCATAGGAATATTCCAGCTGAGAACGACCTGTAAAATGATATCGATAAATCTCCTTCCATCCCTTTGGGGGGTTCACACACCTTCTCCGCCCGTACGTCTGCTGTGCTGGCCTACGCGTGTTGTGTCCTTAAGCGTCTGTTGTCGTTTGATGGATCGGTGGTCTAGAGGTAACGTGCCTGTCCAGAAAGCGATAAGTCCGGGTCGAAGTGTGCGGTGGTTCGAATCCCGTTTGGGCCCAAAACTTTTCCTTCATCCATTAGACCATGAGCGGTGGTCTGGGTGGAAGTCTTTCGGATGAGACGATAAAGCGAGGTCCTTTGTGTTACACATCATTATTTAGCGCACGTAAAAGAACCCACAGCAACGAGAGGGTTGTCCCTGGCGAAATTATGTAGAAAAAAGCCACTTTGATAGGGAAAACAAATACAGTTGCGGACAGGAAAAAGAAAAAAAACATGGGTAGGCGCTGCACTTGAGGCGACACGCTTCTCCCCGGGGTGAGCAGCCCGAATTTCACGCAGGGAAATCTGCTGTGACATAAAGTGGTATAAATAAATAAAGCAAGCAATGTGGTCCGACGTTGAGACAAGACCTGTTCCCACTGTGTGTGGAGTCTTCGTGTAGTATGCTGCGTACCGTGTTTGGTATAAGAAATGTGTGCATTCAGCTTAAAATGTGTCCCTTCTGACCTCGTCCTACTAATGGAATGTGGTATGATTTTAGACTGCAAAATGGCAAGATAAACGAGTTTATATCTGACAACTCCCGTTCATTTATTCTTTTATTTGGAGGTTAATGGAATAAGCACCCATGTGCTTTTTTATTTATCTTTTTTTTTTTGCATCTACTGCCAGTGTATATGCGGTTATGTGAATTTTCTCATATGTTCCAATTGTCTGTGTGGGTGTGTGTATATCAGGCAAACTCGACATATTTTCGCGGTTAAGTTTCGGCGTGCTCTTTTTATATTACTAGACATAGTCTTCCTTGATTCTTTCTTGATTTTTGATCTTTCTAATGCTGTTATTACTGTTCGTGTTTACTTCTGTGTTGGTATAAAGACTTAATCTTACCTGATAAATATCTTTCCATTGCTGTTATTCCTGGTCGTGTTTACATTTGTGTTGGTATAAACACAATTTCCTTAATAGTTTAAAACAATTCAAGTTTTTTTAATTTAAAAAAAAAATTCTAGTTACTTGTCACCGGGTTCGTGCAGTTGAACTTCTGGTACCAGTTAGCGACAGGAAGACCACATAAAGACACCTGAGAGGTGCCTATCCATTTGACAGGACATCCATTCACCATCGTCGTCTGCTAGAGCTCTTGTCTTCAGCAGTTATTGTTCTTTTTGTGGTCTTCAGGGCTCATATCCTCTGCTGACCAGATTCTCTCCCTGTTTCATGTGACAGCCCATTTTTCTAGGGGAGATTATTCTTTCTGCACTATCTCTTTCTTTCTCCACAGCAGAGTTTTTCGGTGAAAAGTCTTTTACGCCCGCTCAAGGAATTTTAAGATGTCGTCTTTAACGTTTTTTGTTGTTGTTTTTTTTAAAGGGGCAGTTACTCTTCTTTTTGTGTGTGTGTGTGTGTGTGTGTGTGTGTGTGTGTGTGTGTGTGTGTGTGTGTGTGTGTGTGTGTGTGTGTGTGTGTGTGTGTGTGTGTGTGTGTGTGTTGTGCTCATTTTACGATATATATATATTCCTTTTGCTATATAAATTTGTAAGACTTTTATGTTCTTAGTTGACTTGTGCCGTTCCATGAAAGCGTTGAATGCGTGTTGTTAGTGTACAGACTGTCTGTTGTATCTTTGACTCCTGAACGTGTGAGACAATACAAACTGTTTGACTATGTGTGCCTCTACACTGTGTCTGTATGTATGAATGTTCGACTTGGAGGGGTCTGATGCAAGCTCATATATTCTGCTTTATTCAGTCTACATACTGTGATTATGTGCTTTTGACACGTCTGTATCCTTCATTTTATGTTTCCATTTTTATGTTTCGTAAGAGTAGGCCATCGTGTGCCGGTGGGAACAGATGACATTTACAAAACAGCATACACACGGGGACTGGATGTAAAAAAGCACAAGAGTGCTTATTCCATTATCCTCGATATAAAAGAATAAATCAAATCAAATCAAATCCATTGTTGTATTTGTTGCTTGGCGCTTTTTGAATGTACTGTATAAATGATAGGAACTTTGTTGCACGCGTGCATCAGCTAGCTTCTTTTCACTCTTCTTATATATACACATGCAGAAGATCAAATATGCACGTCAGAACTCCCGTTATTCATGTCATGTAGGTTACGGAAACACGAACATCGCCCAGCATGCAACCTGTACAGTGAATGAGCTGCTCTGAGGTTAAAATGTGTTGGTTGAGGTCAGCGGGCAGAACTTCTGCAAAGTCTCATGCTCCATCCATGCAATATGCAACCCGCTTGGTTGAGAGAGAGAGAGAGAGAGAGAGAGAGAGAGAGAGAGAGAGAGAGAGAGAGAGAGAGAGAGAGAGAGAGAGAGAGAGAGAGATGGAGGGAGGGAGAGACAGAAACACAGAGAGAGAGAGAGATAGAGAGAGAGATAGAGAGAGAGAGAGACGGAGGGAGAGAGAGAGAGAAACAGAGAGAGAGACAGAGAGAGAGTGTCACTCCATTATTTTTTTTATTACAAAATTAATATTGATTGCACATAATCTTTTTCTATCTGAAGCACATATAATTCCTTTAACCATAAGCAGATTATCATCGAGAAAATAACAGTGCAGTTATTTGTTGCACAATAATTAAGCTTTCAGACTACAGGATTAGAGTGTTTATTCCATTATCCTTAAAATAAAAGAAAAAAGAGAATAAAGTGGAACTTTATAAATTAAACGTTCTTTCTTCAACCAGTTTCGAGACACTCAAATTGTCTTATCTTCTGCTCAGTTTCTTTTACGTACTCGAAGAAGTCTGCTTTTTGGACAATCTAAAGCCGTTTTCATCCTGTTTTAATGCACGATAAATGTAGTCCATTTGAACTGATAATGAGCATTGGGAATGCATACATCTCTCGTAGTTTTTCCGTGGCAGTGTATTGCGCCAGATGTCATGTAGGCTCAGTGCGCAGGATCTCAGAATTAGAATTGTCAAAAACTTAAGAAGCTCCTGACTTACACCAATAAATTATCTTTTTGAGCCTTGACCTACAAAGAAACGTATTTCAAATATTGAGGTAGAGACTTTATCTGACGAATTGTGAAACAGTGGATTAATTAACACAAAATAATGTATGTAGAATTTATATCCCCATCCTCTCAATTGTAACGCAGTTTAAAACGTTTCTAAATTGATGAGGACAGGTTTTTCTACGGCTGTTTGTAGATCTTAAAAAAGTTAAAGTCTGTCCCGAGCCTAAGGCTCATCAGGCCGGTGCTTATCCCGGTTTCTGTGGCGTTAAGCGACTGAGAATCATAGACTCCCCCCTGGATAGGACGCCAGTCTATCGCAGGGTTAACCCCCAACACAAGGTTGGTACCCCTTTTACACCTGGGTGGGGTGAGAAAATAGCCGTAAAGTGCCTTTTCCAAGGGCACAACGCCATAGCCGACAGCTGGGATCGAACCCGCAACCTTTAAATTACGAGTCCAACGCCCTAACCACTAGACTACAGCGGCGGCGTTTTGTAGATCTTAATTGCCGTTATTTTTGCTAATAGCTCTCATCGTCATAGTGATTTCCTGATTAAACATCGGAGCTTCCCTCCTCTCCACAATCCGTAAGCTGGTATTAATCGTTCTGGAAGCATATTGCGTTGGCTTTGCTTCAGCCATTTTTCAGGAAATATTTATTTATCTTATTTCATTCTTTTATTTCCAGGGTAATGGGACAAGCACTCGTGTGTGTGCGTGTGTGTGTGTGTGTGTGTGTGTGTGTGTGTGTGTGTGTGTGTGTGTGTGTGTGTGTGTGTGTGTGTGTGTGTGTGTGTGTATGTGTATGTGTGTGTGTGTGTTTTTGTGTGTGTGTGTGGTGTGTGTGTGTGTGTGTGTGTGTGTGTGTGTGTGTGTGTGTGTGTGTGTACACACGCGTGTGTGTATATGTATGTATGTGTGTGTGTATGCAGAGAGAGAGAGAGAGAGAGAGAGAGAGAGAGAGAGAGAGAGAGAGAGAGAGAGAGAGAGAGAGAGAGAGAGAGAGAGAGGGAGGGAGGGAGGGAGGGGAGGCAATTTTTACTTTTGTATTTTTGTTTTCTTCTTCTTCTTCTTCTTCTTCTTCTTCTTCTTCTTCTTCTTCTTCTTCTCCTCCTCCTCCTCCTCCTCCTCCTCCTCCTCCTCCTCCTTCTTCTTCTTCTTCTTCTTCTTCTTCTTCTTCTTCTTCTTCTTCTTCTTCTTCTTCTTCTTCTTCTCGTACCACTCACACTCTGTAAATTAATAAACACACACACACTGCAGCCGACATCACACAATTAACGCGATGGAGAAGAGAAGGAAGGAGAGAAGGCCGCGTTTCATTCTGAGCAACTCCAAGCAAGGAAACACTGAAATGTCACGTGTCCTATTTAGCCGGTGTATGTCAGCGAGCTTTCTTCGGGACCAGCACAGTTTGTAACCTCTGTCGAGAGTTTGCCGAGCAGAAGAAACCTGTCTTTGATTTAACGGTTTCTAAAAGCCGGAAATGAAACCCTGAAGGAAAAGATGTGCAGCCAGTTTAGAGGGTTTCCTTTCCATTCCAGGGGCAATGCGTTGGGCGGAAAGAGAAAGGGTAGAATTCTCTGATATGCGTAATGGGAAGAATGGTATCGACGGCAGTGCTCTTTGATGTGTTGGTGGCAGATTGTCACGTGCTATACCAGTATACGTCTCTTGAGAAGAAGGTTCTGTTATGTTGGTCACAGACAGTCACGTACTATATGTTCCTTGTGAATAAAATATTCTTTACCTCTGGTCACATAGTCACGTATGATACGTTCCTTGTGAATATATTTTTTCTGTTGGTCACAGACAGTCACGTACTGTAGGTTCCTTGTGAATAGAATATTCTTTAATTCTGGTCACATAGTCACGTATAATACATTCCTTGTGAATATCTTTTTCTGTTGGTCACAGACGTACTATACGTTCCTTTTTTGCTTGTCACACAGCCACGTACTGTGTGTTCCTTGTGAAGATCCTTTTTATTGGTCACAGAGACAGTCAGGTACTGTATGTTTCTTGTAAAGACCCTTTTCTGCTGGTCACACAGTCACGTACTGTATGTTCTTTGTAAAGATCCTTCTCTGCTGGTCACACAGTCACGTACTGTATGTTCTTTATAAAGATCCTTCTCTGCTGGTCACACAGTCACGTACTGTATGTTCTTTATAAAGATCCTTCTCTGCTGGTCACACAGTCACGTACTGCATGTTCCGTGTAAAGATCTTTCTCTGCTGGTCACACAGTCACGTACTGTATGTTCTTTATAAAGATCCTTCTGTGCTGGTCACACAGTCACGTACTGTATGTTCTTTGTAAAGATCCTTCTCTGCTGGTCACACAGTCACGTACTGCATGTTCTTTGTAAAGATCCTTCTCTGCTGGTCACACAGTCACGTACTGTATGTTCTTTGTAAAGATCCTTCTCTGCTGGTCACACAGTCATGTACTATATATTCCATGTGAAGATCCGTTTTTGCTCGTCACAGACAGTCACGTACTATAGTTCCTTGTAAAGACCTATTTATGCTAATGAGACAAAGTCACGTATTAACCGTTTCATGTGAAGGTCTCCGTTCTGCTGGTCACAGACAGTCACGTAGTAACCGTGTCGTGTTGTGATCTCTTTACATACATACTTTTACACCCCTTTAAGTCACGGCAGATTTCTCTGCGTGAAATTTAGGCTGCTCTCCCTGGGGAGAGCGCGTGGCCACAAGAGCAGTGCCACCCATTTTTTTTTCTTTTTCCTATCTGCAACTGTTTTTGTTTCCTTATCAGAGTGGCTTTTTTTCCACAGAATTTTGCCAAGAACAACTCTCTTGTTGCCGTGGGGTCTTTTACGTGTACTAAATAATGATGTATAACACACGAGATTTCGGTTTATCGTCTCATCCGAAAGACTAGCACCCAGACCACAACTCACGTTCTAATCGTTGGGGGAAAAGTTTTAGGCCCAAACAGGATTCGAACCACCACACACTTACGACCCGGACTTTTCGCTTTCTAGGCAGGCGCGTTACCTCTAGACCACCGAACCACCGATTTTTCTGTTTTGCTAGTCACAGACAGTCACGCAGTAAACCAGCCAAACTTTTGTATGAACTTGTGGGTTCACAGCATGCAATTAACCGGCCGTTCTTTGTACCAGGGGTCAGCATTGATATTTAATTCAGGTATTACCGGGGGGTTACAACAGACCCCTGGATTCTCGGGAACTCCGCGACACGGGTCTCATCGGAAAGGTCATGCTGATTCTGCGGTCAAGCAGGGGAGAGAAAGCAATCAGATTGGGAGTTCATATCCGTCCGTCCTGATCAGCCCGGTTAATAGAACAGTGTGTGTGTGGGTGGGTGGGGGGAAGTGTGTGTGTGTGTGTGTGTGTGTGTGTGTGTGTGTGTGTGTGTGTGTGTGTGGTGTGTGTGTGTGTGTGTGTGTGTGTGTGTGTGTGTGAGAGAGAGAGAGAGAGAGAGAGAGAGAGGTGTGTGTGTGTGTGTGTGTGTGTGTGTGTGTGTGTGTGTGTGTGTGTGTGTGTGTGTGTGTGTGTGAGAGAGAGAGAGAGAGAGAGAGAGAGAGAGAGAGAGAGAGAGAGAGAGAGAGAGAGAGAGAGAGAGAGAGAGAGAGTGTTTTGTGTATGTTGTGTGTGCGTGCGTGTGTGCGCGCGCGCGCGTGCGTGTGTGTGTGTTGTGTGTGTATGTGTGTACTTCCACACCTCTACATCTGCCAGTTCAAGTTTTTTTGTGTTAAATTTCATGTACCCTGATAGTTTTTTTTTTCTGGAAATAAATTGTGGAAATCAAAAGAAATGTCTCTGGTAATATTGAGCAGAGGAAAGTCAGTCTGATGGTGAAATAAGCACATAATCCATGCAGACAGGAGCAAGAAGAAGGGGTGTCACTGCTCTTGTGGCCACGCGCTCTTGTCAGGGAGAGCAGCCCTGATTTCTCGCATAAAAATCTGCCGTGACTGAGTGTGGTATGCCGTGCAATACAATACAATACAATACAATACAATACAATACAATACAATACAATACAATACAATACAATACAATGTAATGCAATATAATGCAATGCAAAACAATACAATACAATACAATGTAATACAATATATTTAAATGCAATGCAAAACAACACAATACAGTACAATGCAATACAATGTAATGCAATACAATGTAATACAGTACAATGCAATGCAGTAAATACGATGCAATACAATTCAATACAATTCAGTACAATGCAATACAATGTAATGCAATATAATGCAGTACAGTACAATGCAATACAATACAATGCAATAAATGCAACACAACACAATGGAATACAACACAACACAATAGAATACAACACAACACAATACAAGGCAACCCAACCCAACTTAACCCAACCAACACACAACCTGACCTGACCCGACTTAACCAAAGACAAAACAACAAAAACACACAACCACACAACATATTACAAGACAAGAAAACAATATTTCACTTCCCCAGTTGCAATTAGCCCCGTACACAATCAACAATTTTCATTTATAGACATAATTATCAATATGGACCTTATAATTTCTCAAAGGGGCTAACAGAACACAACGCAACAACACAGCACATCACAACACCACAGCACATCACAACACAACAACACAGAACATCACAACACAACACAAGTTTTTATTTCCCAGACGCGGTTAGATCCATAGATGATAAACAATCTTCATTTATAGATGTGTCACTATGGACCTTGCAATACTTTCTCAAAGGGGTTAACAGAACACAACATAGCACGACACGACACACACGACACGACACGACACGACACGACACGACACGAACAACGACACGACCGACACGACACGACTCGACACGACCGACACGACACGACACGACACGACACGACAACACGGCACGACGGACGCACGTCACGACACGACACGACTCGACACGACACGACACGACACGACACGACACGCACGGCACGGCACGGCACGGCACGGCACGGCACGGCACGGCACGGCACGGCACGCACGGCACGGCACGGCACGACACGACACGACACGACACGACACGACACGACACGACACGACACGACACGACACAATACAATATTACACTCCCAATTCCGGTAGCTTTATAGAATTAACAATCTTCATTAACAGACATGTTAGCATGGACATTACAATTTCTACGAGGGGCCAACACAGCACAACACAACACAGCATAGTGCAATACAACAAAGTAAACAAAACACAGTACAACACAACACAGTAACACACACCACACCACACCACACCACACCACACCACACCACACCACACCACACCACACCACAACACAACACAACACAACACAACACAACACAACACAAAATTACATTTTCCAAGCTGCAGTCAGCCCCGTATGTATATACGATCAACAGTCGTCATTTATAGACCTGTCAGCATAGACTTTATACTTTTTGAGAGGGGTGCATCTGAATAATCTTCAGTTATTTCATTTATCTTCATCTTTTAATGGGTTTTTTAATTTTTTTTATATTATTATTGAATCTTTGATAAGTCATTTTCAAAATCATTGAGAAGTTGGTGCCTGCACATGCTTTTTCTCCACTACTTTTTCCTCATTAACAATCTTCATTTACATACTTGTCAGCATAGACTTTATACTTTCTGAGAGGGATGCATCTGAACAATCTTCATTTATTTTCATTTATCTTCATTTTTTAAAGATTGAATCTTTGATAAGTCATTTTCAAAATGATTGAGAAGTTGGTGCCTGCACGTGCTTTTTCTCCACTACTTTTTCCTCATTAACAATCTTCATTTATAGACCTGGCAGCATAGACTTTATACTTTCTGAGAGGGATGCATCTGAACAATCTTCATTCATATACCTGTCAGCATAGACATTATACTTTCTAAAAGGGATGCATCTGAACAAAACTTCATTTATAGACCAGTCAACATAGACTTTATACTTTCTGAAAGGGATGCATCTGAACAAACTTCATTTATAGACCAGTCAGCATAGACATTATACTTTATGAGAGGGATGCATATGAACAAACTTCATTCATATACCTGTCAGCATAGACTTTATACTTTCTGAGAGGGATGCATATGAACAATCTTCATTTATTTTCATTTATCTTCATTTTTAAAGATTGAATATTTGATAAGTCATTTTCAAAATGATTGAGAAGTTGGTGCCTGCACATGCTTTTTCTCCACTACTTTTTCCTCATTAACAATCTTCATTTATATACCTGTCAGCATAGACTTTATACTTTCTGAGAGGGATGCATCTGAACAAACGGCGAAGCCTGGAGCCGGCCCACAGAGTAATGATTAACTGTCTGTCACTTGAACACTCCTTGGAACAATTGCATTACCGAGGTAAAGGGACGCACTGACACATGCTGTTTACCATTGTCATCCACTGTAGCCAGCCTAACTGGACTTGGGCGAAGCCTTTTGTAGAAGTGTGTGTGTGTGTGTGTGTGTGTGTGTGTGTGCGTGCGTGCGTGCGTGCGTGCGTGTGTGTGTGTGTGTGTGTGCGCGCGCGTGCGCGCGCGCGCGCGATCTCGCGTGCGCATGCGCATGTACACACACACGCACAGCCATGTATAAGAATGTGTCAGTGTGTGCGCGTACGCACATTGCCCAATTTTCATGTTGTGGTTTATTTTCCGATAATTGCACACGCGTTCCCTGCTTTGTCACCTCTTACAAAAAATATTCCCGACACTGATATTTTCCGGGCAGGCACGCAGACATACACACAGGACGACAGGACGAACACACAGAGGTAATTGTATGGTTAGTGAACAAGTGTCAGATTGCGGAAGGGAGAGAATTGCTTTTTGGCCTCCCCTGATGCCAGCAGCTTCATCAGCTGTGGGTGACGTGTGGGTCATGGGAACTAAAAGGAACAGTGATTGCGTCATTAGTTGTTGGTGACGTATGGTTCACAGGGAACTAACGGGAACAGGGATTGCGTCATTAGTTGTCGATGACGTATGGTTCACAGGGAACTAGCGGGAACAGGGATTGCATCATTAGTTGTCGATGACGTATGGTTCACAGGGAACTAGCAGGAACAGGGATTGCATCATTAGTTGTCGATGACGTATGGTTCACAGGGAACTAGCGGGAACAGGGATTGCATCATTAGTTGTCGATGACGTATGGTTCACAGGGAACTAGCGGGAACAGGGATTGCATCATTAGTTGTCGATGACGTATGGTTCACAGGGAACTAGTAGGAACAGTGATTGCGTCATTAGTTGTCGATGACGTATGGTTCACAGGGAACTAGCAGGAACAGTGATTGCGTCATTAGTTGTCGATGACGTATGGTTTACAGGGAACTAGCAGGAACAGTGATTGCGTCATTAGTTGTCGGTGACGTATGGTTCACAGGGAACCAGCAGGAACAGTGATTGCGTTATTAGTTGTCGATGACGTGTGGTTCACAGGGAACTAGCAGGAACAGGGATTGCATCATTAGTTGTTGGTGACGTATGGTTCACAGGGAACTAGCGGGAACAGGGATTGCATCATTAGTTGTCGATGACGTGTGGTTCACAGGGAACTAGCAGGAACAGTGATTGCGTCATTAGTTGTCGATGACGTATGGTTCACAGGGAACCAGCAGGAAACAGTGATTGCGTCATTAGTTGTCGATGACGTGTGGTTCACAGGGAACTAGCAGGAACAGGGATTGTGTCATTAGTTGTCGATGACGTGTGGTTCACAGGGAACTAGCAGGAACATTGGTTGCATCATTAGTTGTTTGTGACGTGTGGTTCACAGGGAACCAGCAGGAACAGTGATTGCATCATTAGTTGTCGATGACGTATGGTTCACAGGGAACTAGCAGGAACAGGGATTGCATCATTAGTTGTTGGTGACGTATGGTTCACAGGGAACTAGCGGGAACAGGGATTGCATCATTAGTTGTCGATGACGTATGGTTTACAGGGAACTAGCAGGAACAGTGATTGCGTCATTAGTTGTCGATGACGTATGGTTCACAGGGAACCAGCAGGAACAGGGATTGCATCATTAGTTGTCGATGACGTATGGTTTACAGGGAACTAGCGGGAACAGGGATTGCATCATTAGTTGATGGTGACGTATGGTTCACAGGGAACTAGCAGGAACAGTGATTGCGTCATTAGTTGTCGGTGACGTATGGTTCACAGGGAACCAGCAGGAACAGTGATTGCATTATTAGTTGTCGATGACGTGTGGTTCACAGGGAACTAGGGGGAACAGGGATTGCATCATTAGTTGTCGATGACGTATGGTTCACAGGGAACTAGCAGGAACAGTGATTGCATCATTAGTTGTCAGTGACGTGTGGTTCACGGGAACTAAAAGGAACAGTGATTGCATCATCAGTTGTCAGTGACGTGTGGTTCACGGGAACTAAAAGGAACAGTGATTGCATCACTAGTTTTCAGTGACGTGTGGTTCACGGGAACTAAAAGGGACAGTGATTGCATCATTAGTTGTCAGTGACGTGTGGTTCACGGGAACTAAAAGGAACAGGGATTGCATCATTAGTTGTCAGTGACGTGTGGTTCATGAGGAACTAGCAGGAACATTGGTTGCATCATTAGTTGTTTGTGACGTGTGGTTCACGGGACCTAAAAGGAACATTGGTTGCGTCATTAGTTGTCAGTGACGTGTGGTTCACGGGAACTAAAAGGAACAGTGATTGCATCATTAGTTGTTCAGTGACGTGTGGTTCACGGGAACTAAGAGGAACAGTGATTGCATCATTAGTTGTCAGTGACGTGTGGTTCACGGGAACTAAAAGGAACAGTGATTGCATCATTAGTTGTCAGTGACGTGTGGTTCACGGGAACTAAAAGGAACAGTGATTGCATCATTAGTTGTCAGTGACGTGTGGTTCACGGGAACTAAGAGGAACAGTGATTGCATCATTAGTTGTCAGTGACGTGTGGTTCACGGGAACTAAGAGGAACAGTGATTGCATCACTAGTTGTCAGTGACGTGTAGCTTGCATCCAACAAGGAGGAAATAACAGCTGTTGCGCCAATAGTTGTTGTCGAGGTGTGGCTATAATAAAGAACCAGCAGGGACAGTAGTTGCACCATTAGCTGTTGGTGAGGCGTAGTGCACAGAAAACCAGGAGTAACACGGGCTACAGTACCAGTTGTAGGCGATAAGACTGATTACCCATCGCCAGCTGTTGGAGACGTGATTCGAGGGGATCCTGGGGAAAGGGTTAAAACAGTAGTATTTGTGATGACATATGGGTCAATGGAAAATCAGGAAGAAAGGGTTTAAAACATTAGTATTTGTGGTGACGTGGTTCATAATAGAATATCCGGGGAAATGGCGCCACGCAAAGATAGATTGTATGATAGATAATAGAAAGAGAGGAAGAGAAGAGAGATAGAGAGAATAGTAGTAGGAGAGATGTGGAGAGATAGATCGAGGGAGAGAGAATGGCGCGCCTGCGCAAACACAAAACATGACTTTTGAAGGTGAACAGACAGACAACAAAAAATCAACGGAACTGGCAAAGTTTCTTTATGCTGACCCAAAGTTTGCGCTTGAGGTGTTGATCGTGACAAAGTGAGTCGAAATTCTTTGATGTTTTCACTTTGAATCGTCAGGGCACTGTGAAAAGGTCTAGGACAGTCATCGTCTCCTTTGTCGTCGCTGTTTCAGACAGCTCTTTTTTCCAGCGGCTCTGCCATAGAAGTCTGTCAGAGCCAACCCTCTTTCCTTACTTTGTCATCTTTGTGTGTGTGTGTGTGTGTGTGTGGTGTGTGTGTGTGTGTGTGTGTGTGTGTGTGTGTGTGTGTGTGTGGTGTGTGTGTGTGTGTGTGTGTGTGGAGAGAGAGAGAGAGAGAGAGAGAGAGGAGGAGAGAGAGGAGAGAGAGAGAGAGGGAGAGAGAGAGAGAGAGAGAGAGAGGAGGTTGTGTGTGTGCATGAATATGTGTGTGTGCACCCAATGTCTAGGCACATGTTTCAGCTCTTCGGTTCCTCATATTCTGTGAGAAAATTTCCAAAATTTATCCATTATCAAACAATATTTCTCAAACCAATCCCATTCCCTTGAACTTTTGATTCGCCTACCCACTCCCGCCCCTTTCCAACGGATAAGCGTTTAGTTTTTACACAGGATATTGAGACCATAAACATTCACTCCGTGGTACATGCTTACGGGTACAAACCATATCACGTTTCTTCTGCGGAAAATTGAGTCAAGATCTATAGATGTCAAACTCGATTCAAACTTCTAGGACGAAAAACGAAACCAGGGGATCAGGTTCTGCTTATTTCCTGCAACATTGGCAGTTCTTTGGGGTGGCCAGACCACGATCCAAGTCCATGTCCTATTCGGTTACCGAGCAATGGTAGAAACAGGCAATACAGTCAGGCTGTTTGAGCTTTGCTGGATGCAGCAGAAGGCAAGGCAAGGCAAGGCAAGGCAAGGCAAGGCAAGGCAAAATCTTTCATTTCGAGGAAAATGAATAAGCACTCACGTGCTTTTTTTTAAAATTTTTTTTTATACATCCAGTCCCCGTAGCAGAAGAGGAGATCAGCTTTCTTTAGGGTCTCTAACCTTCTAGCATCGTGAGCTGAGGGTAGACTAGTTTCTGGTGTGATCTCAGGTTCGCTCAGATTTCAGTTTCAGTTTCAGGTTCAGTTTCTCACATTCCGTTCCTATCTGTCGTCCTTGACGCCTGATCGCAGTTCAGGTGACTGTGAGGAGGAATACATTTATGTACGGCTGAGGGGAGGGATAGTTCAGTGGTCAGAGCGCTCTCTTTCCCCACGTCAAGTTAAACAGCGTCGAGCGTGGTTACCAGTTGGATGGGTGACGGTTTGCGCGCCTTGGCTTCAGTACAGTTCCCCCAGTTCCCCCAGCTGTAAATGGGTACCTGCCCTCTTGAGGGTCAGGGAAGGTAAAGCAATGAGGGAGAGGACATGGGCGCCACCATCAATATGCTGGCCCCTAGAGAAGTTGAGGTTTTTTATGCCT
>CM060336.1:39678005-39685505 GCA_030674155.1 Stramonita haemastoma
GCCCCAGGACTGATTGATGACAGCTATTTCCACGTGCCATAGGACGGAGATTGGTTTCCACCCGTCAACGGCCACTGTTACCCTGGCTCTGTGAGGAGATCAGTTGTCCTCCGTCACCGGATTGGACCGTTATGACCGTTGTACTTATTTGAAAACATGGCTTGCTTATTTCTTGTTGGTGTTTCTGGATGTGATTGGTTAGGTTTTTTTTGGTTTTTTTTTTAATCTTAGGTTATTGATTTATGAATAGCTCTTGAATTTCATTTCAGCATAGCTATTTTTGATTTGTGGTTTGGTTTTAGTTTATTTTTTTGTATGTAGAAAGACAATGCAATTTGGTTGTCATTTAGACAGCAGGCTGATGTATGGTTTTTGTAGTTTGCTTAACAATAAGAGTAATAAGAGCAGAAATTTTGCAAATTTAGCTTTCACTTGAAGATTTGTAACACAATTTAAAAAACCCCCACCAGATGAGCAATATTTTCATCGGTACCTTCTCATTATGTATACAAGACTTGGCACACACAACTGTGAAAGAAACATACAATCGACAGTCGTGGTGTGGTAATAGAATCTGTCCAGTTGGCTAAGGGTTTGCAAGCTGGAAGAAGTGACAGTCACATAATTATCTTGCATCGGTGGTAAGGAATACTGACAGATCCCTCGTTTTCGGTTGGGAGTAACGGCTTGGTTGGGCATAAGGAATGGCATATCTCGTATGGTTGGGCATAAAGAATGACATATCTCGTATGGTTGGGCATAAAGAATGGCATATCTCGTATGGTTGGGTATTAGTAATGGCATATCTCGTATGGTTGGGTATTAATAATGGCATATCGTATGGTTGGGTATTAATAATGACATATCGTATGGTCGGGTATTAGTAATAACATATCTTATGGTTGGGTGTTAGTAATGACATGTCTTGTATGGTTGGGTATTAGTAATGACATATCGTATGGTTGGGTATTAGTAATGGTATATCTCCTATGGTTGTATATTAGTAATAGCATATCGTATGGTTGGTTAGGAGAAGTGACACATCTCGTATGGTTGGCTAGGAGAAGTGACACATCTCGTATAGATGGCTAGGAGAAGTGACACATCTCATATGGTTGGGTATCACTAATGACATATCTCTTATAGTTGGATAAGAGAAGTGATCCATTGATGTCAGAAGTCGTGAGATATCACTTTTGATCAGGCGCATTGATGTAACCCTCATTAATGGTCAGGTGGAGTGATTGTAACATTATCTCTGGAACTGTGTGATACATCGGTCATTACTGGCCAGAAGCAGCGAAATATCTGTCATTGATGTTTATGGTGTCTTAACCCACAAGTCAGCACACCCGCCTCGAGAGCTGGGAGGTCAATAGTCGTTCGCCTCTGGTTGTAATCCATCTTTTTTTCTTTCTCTCGCCGTTCTTACTTCTTTGGGATCAGAGATAGCAGAGAGAGAGAGAGAGAGAGAGAGAGAGAGAGAGAGAGAGAGAGAGAGAGAGAGAGAGAGAGAGAGAGAGAGAGAAATTTGAAGAAAGAAAGAGAGAGAGAGAGAGAGAGAGAGAGAGACAGACAGACAGACAGACAGACAGACAGACAGACAGACAGACAGACAGACAGACAGACAGACAGACAGACAGACTGAAAGAGAAAACTCTGAAGAAAGAGAGAGAGACGGGAGAGAGAGAGAAGAGAGAGAGAGAGAGAGAGAGAGAGAGAGAGAGAGAGAGAGAGAGAGAGAGAGAGAGAGAGAGAGAGAGAGAGAGAGAGAGAGAGAAACTCTGAATGAAAGAGAGAGAGAGAGAGAGAGAGAGAGAGAGAGAGAGAGAGAGAGAGAGAGAGAGAGAGACAGAGACAGAGACAGAGACCTCTGAATTGAGGGAGAGAGAGCATTTCTACATTTCATCTTCGTACTAGTAAAACATGACATATATTTCGGCGAGTCAGGGCAAAGATTGATTTCTTTTTTTTTGTTAGCAGCTGGACGACAATCTCAGGCCAGTGCTGTCTCCTCCATCATAGCCGTGTTGGGGTGGAGACATGTATGTATGTGTTTGCATAATAAATCTTACATCCCTGCACCGTCCTGACAGATATCAACGACTAGAGACGTTAGCCCCGTTCTGGTTCTGGTTCTGGTTCGGTAGCTGTGTGTCTTCTTCATTTTAGTGTCTTTTTCATTTTTTTTAGTGATGTTAGGACGATAGGACAAAGAGGGAAGAATGAGTAGGAATGAGCATGTGAGCTGTTGAGTGTATGTATATTAGTGTGTCTCTGTGTGTGCTTGTGATATATATATATATATATTTGAGAGTATATATATATATATATATATATATATATATATATATATATATATATATATATGAGAGTATATATAATATATATATATATATATATATATATATATATATATATATATATATATATATATATATATATATACATATATATAGACGGACAGACAGGCTCATATATCTATGATTATAGGTAGAAAAGTTTCAATTCTCTTATACTAAAAATATGGACGTTTAAGAACCGACTTTTCTTCAAAATTCAACGTTTTCTTAATACAAGACAACCAGGAGTTAAAGAGTAAACTATTCTTTGAACAGAAAGAACCAGATGACCATTGTTTTTGGTAGAGATTTGCTCTGTTTAGTTTTCGTTGCCCAACAGTTTACAAGTTTTGATTTTCATTTTCGGTTTTTATTCCCAAGGGATTGCCGGAAGCGAAATATGCCATAGCAAATACTTTGTACCAGATGCAAGAGATTTTCACGTTGTGTGTGCAAGATGCTATGCATGGTTTTACGTTAGGGATCTTGTTTTGTAGTCTTATTTGATAGATTTTTGTTCTTATTTGACAGATTGCAAAGGAGGGCTGGACAGTCATGTCTTCAGAGATTATACAAGCAAAAAACAACAAAAAATATAAGGCAACAACACACACACGCACCATGTACACACACACACACACACACACATCGCGACACCACACCACAAACACACACACACACGCACACACACATACACACACGCACGTTCCCCACACACACACACAAACACACACAAACACAAACACTCTCAAACACACTCACATACACAATACATACACGCACACACACACAAACACACACCACCACACAAACACACACACACACACACACACACACACACACACACACACACACACACACACACACACACACACACACACACACACACACACACAGGAAACTCAACAGACAGCTGATGTTGACTGAGACTTTGAATCTTCATCCTTACCAAAACACGAATCAAACCACAGTGCCATGCCCTTTGACTCTTAGCCTGCTCCCGATGCCCTTTGATCCTTAGCCTGCTCCCGATAAACACTTCAAGGTCATCGACGTGCGAACTGACCTTGACCAGTGACCAGCTGTGACGTGTAATTGATAGTGTCTGAAGGCCGGACGTGAGGTCTAAGGGGATATCAGGGGGTGGGGAGGGGGGGGGGGTAAGGTAGGAAGGGGGTACAAGGGGAGGGGGGGGGGGGAGCAAAGTCTTCGGGGATCCAGGTCCACCGGGATGAGAGAATTGTGAAAGAAAGGTTGACACGTGAGCTAGACTGAGACTGACACCTTCCATCTTTGACTTCATTCAGAAAGCTGGGGTAGTAGTGTGTGTGTGTGTGTGTGTGTGTGTGTGTGTGTGTGTGTGTGTGTGTGTGTGTGTGGTGTGTGTGTGTGGCGCGCGTGCGTGCGTGCGTGTGTCTGTGTTGTGTGTAGAGCCATGGGGTGGGGAGGGTGAGGAGGGGGGGGGGGGGTGGAAGGAGGAAGAGAAAGGGGGAGGGTTAGAGTCCGTGCGAAATGAGAGAGAAGGAATTCTTCCAGAATTCTATACCAAAAAAAAAAAAAGTTGTCACTCCAGATGCTATGGACAGATTCTAATTTTGAGATGTTTAGGTATGCCTCTTGTTTTTCGAAACATAATGTAACTGAATTATCTTTTGCTTGGGAATTCCGGTTCTAGCCTTGACGTCTTGTAGACAGGAGCCATCACTCTCTTTCACAGAGCCTAAATAATTGCAATTTTGAACAGAGCTGTTCCAATGATTTGATATTCTGAGGGGTGACTGTACCATCAGTATGCATCACGTTGGTCTTTTTTTTGCATTTAGCTTAAGACCAGTAGTGTTGCTCTCTCTATCGATTCTGTAGAGAATTATCATCATGTTTCTGATATCACTGGCCATGAGTGCTGTGTCATCAGTGTACCTGAGAAATAAAAGGATAGATAGAGAAGTAAACGAATGAATAACTAAATAAATAGATAAACAAATAAACAAACAAATAAACAAATAAATGATAAATCGTATCGGGAGGAGCAACCTAAAGAGGCGTGCACAAAGCAACGAGGAAAACTCATCTGTGTAATCATAGCGCCAGATAGGGAGCTTCATACTGGTATGGTGACAAAGTAAATTGAGGTCTGGGTAATCTAACAGGGGAGAAGATGGATAGGGTTTAGGGACCGCATTGACTCAGTACACTGATGAAGTGTGTGTGTGTGTGCGCCTGCGTGCGGTGCGTGCGTGTGTGCGTGCATGTGTGCGTGTGCGCGCACGTGCTTGTGTGAGTGTTTGTGTGACAGGCAGCAAGCTACGTCAAAGAATTGATTGATTTTGAGATAACGATGATAATCCTACATCATCAATGTCTTGTCACCACCACCACCACCACACACATCATCATCATCATCATCATCATCATCAGCATCATCACCACCACCACCACCACCACCACCACCACCACCACCACCACCACCACCACCACCCCACCACCACCACCCTCCTCCTCCTCCTCATCATCATCATCGTCGTCATCGTTGTTCCTCCTCGTTAAACTGTAGACAAGTGTTACTCAAGTAATGTGATGAATATTCAGATTAGGAGTGGTTGTGGAGGAAGAGGGCAAGAAAGCTCTTCTTTGTAACTCTCCGCGTGACATTCCTGTTCCTCTGCAACAGTGATGAATGTCACACTGTGTTTTCGTTCTCTTCTGTTTCATTCTTTCCCTTGTTGTTTTTTTCTCTCTCTCTCCTGCTTTTTACTGGATTGTTTTTCTCTCCTCCCTTTTCTTGTTTATCTAACTTTCCCTTGTTTTTCCAAACACATTCTTTTCCATATCTTACATACTTCTTGTTCTACTTCTTGTTCTCAATATTGGTGTTCTTCACGTAGTTCTAGAGTTACTTTAGCACAGTTTTTGTTCACCCCATGCTGTGCATTATTTTTTCCACGTTGCTTGGTTAAAGCTACAGGTAAAGGTAAAAGGGTAAAGGTGTCCCATAACCTTGTGGTCGTAGGGGAGCCATGCGTCAGAGATCTCAGCTTCTCTAGAGGCCAGCATATTGAGGGCGGCGCCCATCTCTTCTCCCTCGCTGCTTTACCATCCCTAACCATAAAGAGGGCAGGTAACCATTTACTGCTGGGTGAACAGGGGGAACTGTACTGAAGCCAAAGCGCGCAAACGGTCACCCATCCAACTGGTAACCGCGCTCAACGCTGCTTAACTTGACTGGGGGAAAGCCAGCGCTCTGACCACTGAGCTACCCGCCCAAGGTTCACCAAATGGATAAGATTTTTGCGTATACGACCATTTTTTTTCTACCTTTAAGGTAGCCACATTCTATTTTCCAGGATACAGTTAGGAAGTAAACCTACCGATTTTTCATGGACAGTGAGAAGGTACCTCCCTGCTTTTGCCAATTTTCAACGGTCATGGGTTCTTTGACATGCACAAGTCCTTAAAGCATACATATCCACCTGGTTCCGTCCAAAAAACTTGACATTCTGTCTGATTTTGTCGTCAGTCTGGGAAGAAAGAGCAAGGCTGGGAATCGAACCCAGAACCTCACTGTTTACTTTTTGGGCAGGTGAACGTCTGAACCATCCTGCCACCTTCTTTCTTCCTGCCCAATGATGAAAATCAATCAGCAGATATCCTCACGTGACTGTTGCATGCGATTTGCTTCATTAGCTATGTATTCTGACATGACTTACGGACTTTTTGCATGTGGATCAAGCGGTATACCTTCAGACAGACTCAGGCATCGAAACAGCTAATCCTTGTATGCCTTGATTACTTCAATATGGTTAATCATATGGCTTGTTGTGGTGCAGGACTTTACCACTAACATATCTAAATTATGTACAAACAGAGAAGATGTTTCGACATTTTATGAATCACGTGTACAAGTCAAGTAGTTAAAAATGAATTTTTCTCCCCAAAGACGGAATACAGCTACCTGTTCCGCTTTTCAGAAGAGTGGCCATTGTGTGTCAGTGGGAACAGATGATATGATTTACAAAATTGCAAACACATGGGGACTGGATGTAAAAAAAACCCACATGGGTGCTTATTCCATTATCCTCGATATAAAAAAAATAAAGTAGGCAAAAATGGTCATCTACGCAAAATCTCACAATGGATGAACCTCAGAGCTCTAGCTGAGAAAAAATATAGAACACTTCACCAACTACCAAACCACGATGGTTCAAATTGACAGGTTCATCGAAAGAAGTGGAAGCGTCTTATGGTTTAACCGCTGTGGTGGTGTTGTGTCCTAGATACACTCGACCCGGGAGATCAATGCTTTCAATCAGAAGCACGTCAGTTGAAGGTCATTTATCTGACCACATCACCCCCTCTGCTGTCTCAAGAAATAAAAGACAGGGGCGATCACCCTTCAGCACAGGACGCCAGCCAATCAGCAGCCAGGGAAGGGCATTTTTGCTGGAATGTCTCCAAATTGAGTGGGAGGGTTTTTCCTCCCCTCTTAGATGACAAAGCTATCCTGGAATCATGGTCTGACTGACTGTGCCTCTCTGTCTGTCTTTTTTCTCTGTCTCTCTCAGACTGTCTGCCTGCCTGCCTGCCTGCCTGTCAGTCTGTCTGTCTGTCTGTTTGTTGTTGTCTCTTTTTGTGTGTGTGTGTGTGTGTGTGTGTGTGTGTGCGTGTGCGTGCATGTGTGTGCTTGTGTGCGCGTGCTCGTGTGCTCGCGTGCTTGCGCGTTTGAGTTTCTGGGTCAGTGCATGTGATTGTACACACTGACGTGTATGTACGCGCATACAGGCGTGCATGTGGTACACCCTTGACACATCGAGGTTCATGGGGTCATACGTGCACACATATATGTACATATTTATACGTGCATAATAACCTCTGCCCTTTTCCGTCCAACCCTTCCACAAAGACATTCACGCGTGCGCTTCCACGAAACGGCATAAATTCTGAGAGAAGAGAGAGAGAGAGAGAGAGAGAGAGAGAGAGAGAGAGGAGAGAGAGAGAGAGAGAGAGATGAGGGGGGTAAACTACAGGATTTGTTTTCGTTGTTCCAATATTGTTGACACACCTAAGGCAACATTGTATTTAGTCTTCAGTAAGAAATAAGTGGGATTCTTCCACCCTCCCTACACCCCTGAGTCAACTGAACTCCTGGAAATCTCTTTGT
>CM060336.1:39700505-39713005 GCA_030674155.1 Stramonita haemastoma
TCATTAGGGTCAGCGGCTGTCTACCACACTGCTGTGTGGAGTGACAGTAAGGGGGACAAGTCTAGATCTCTCCACCCTCCCCCTTCTCTCTCTCTCTCTGTCTCTCTCTGCCTGTCTGTCTATCCCTGTCTGTCTGTCTCTATCTCTCTCATTAATGGTAAGTTGATGGTACAGTTCCTAAGTGCGATAATTCCGCTTGGACCTAACATTATCAAGCCACTCCTCTGTTTGTCTGTCCGTCTGTCTGTCTGTCTGTCTGTCTGTCTGTCTATCTCTTTGCTATGTGTCTGTCTTTATGTCAATTTGTCCATCTGTTTGTCCGTCTCTGCTCTTTGCTTGTCTCTTTTATCATGTTCGTTCTGTCTGTCTGTCTGTCTGTCTCTCTTTCTCTCTGCCTGCCTGTCTGTTTATCTGTGTCTATCTCTGTCTGTCTATCTGTCTATCTCTGTGTCTATCTTCTTTTTTTTTTATCTTTCTCTGTGCATCGGTTGTTTGTTTGATGACGAAACCCGAACGTTGCAAGAAACAAACAAAAAAACAACAACCCCCCACCAAAACAAAACCAACAAAAACTGACTAACATGAACCGAGGAGGTAACCGTGAATAAAAAGTACAAGCATCGTGACTGGGAAACATACAGATCGTTTTGAAGCAAAAAGTTGCCTTACGGTTCAAACGTGACTTTCTACAGGCTAGGGAAGATTTGATCTGTTTCTTCTTCTGTGACTCTCTCCTTCCTCACTCTTGTCTTACTCTACCCACTTTAATTTTTATTTTATTTAGTTGCTTCAGAAGCCGACAGAATGACATATACAGTCTTTGCGTGCAAGCACTTGAGCGCAAAGGAGGCGCGCGCACAGTATTTATGCAAGCACACGATCACGTCAAGTTCCAGTTTCTTTCTTTCTTGTTTTTATTTCCTACAACATGCGTAAGAGAGATTTTAAATGTTTTTTTTATTTTATTTCGAGGATAATGAAATAAGGACGCATGTGCTTTTTTTTTTTTACAGCCATTCCCCGTGTGTACGCAGCTTTGTAAATTTTGTTATCCATTCATACTGTCACACAATGGCCTCCTCTTCCTGGGAGAGAGAGAGAGAGAGAGAGAGAGAGAGAGGAGAGAGAGAGAGAGAGAGAGAGAGAGAGAGTAGAGAGAGAGAGAGAAGAAGAGAGAATCTTATTAATAAACGCACAACTTAAAACCACAAGAATATGCACGCATGTGCACACATATGCACAGACATAAACGCGCAGACATAAGCACACATGTGCCTGATAACACACACACACACACACACACACACACACACACACACACACACACACACACACACACACACACACACACACACACACACCAAGCAAAGAAACTAACATGCAAATAAGAGAAAAAGATGTGTGAATAAATCAAATCAAATCCGTTTATTTCGAGGAAAATGAATAAACAATGTATGAATAAATATACACATCGTTACATGTTTAAAATAAAACGAAATGCCGCTGTGAGGCTGACTACTACAAAATATACATCATTTGATTAATATGAAAAAACGCCTCCACCAAAACGTGAAAATACGACAAAAAAAAGAGAAAGAAAAAAGAAAAAGAAAACAAACAATCCCACCACAAAATAAAATAAAATATAAAACGTAAAAAGTTGTCAATCTTGACAACATTAATCGTCATCACAGCAACATAAACATATTTGTTTCTGCAGACTAGCCAATCTAAATTTTGAGAGAAAAAATTCACACACACACACACACACACACAAACACACACACACACAAACACACACACAAACACACAAATAAAACGTAAAAAGTTGTCAATCTTGACAACATTAATCGTCATCAAAGCAACATAAACATATTTGTTTCTGCAGACTAGCCAATCTAAATTTTGAGAGAAAAAATTCACACACACACACACACACAAAACACACACACACACAAACACACACACAAACACACAAATAAAACGTAAAAAGTTGTCAATCTTGACAACATTAATCGTCATCACAGCAACATAAACATATTTGTTTCTGCAGACTAGCCAATCTAAATTTTGAGAGAAAAAATTCACACACACACACACATAAAACACACACACACACACAAACACACACACACAGACACACAAATACACACACACAAATACACACACACAAATACACACACACACAAATACACACACACACACAATATGTATATATTAAATTTTTGTGTGGCCTCAGTTGCATGCAGATCGCGGAGCATCGTCTTTTTTTCTTTTATGTTCTTTTTAGTCAATGCTTCACACGTCTCTCTTCATTGGCCAAAAAAAAAAAAAAAAAAAAGTAACACCTCAACATCATCAAATCGAAACAAAAAATCGGAAACATCCTTGTATAAGGCATTTTTCTTATCTAAAGACAATGTTTAAAGCAAAAAAAAAAAAGCCCCTTGTCTTTACAAAAAATCCGAAACATTTTTGCAGTCGTGCACTATTATACAACAATGTACGACACGATAAAGCTGAATAAAAATGGTTAGAAAATAAAACCTCAAACCACATCAAATCCATCCAAACAACAGGAAAAAGGAAGGAAAAATCTTTATGATTAAAAAAAAAATGTAAAGACACTGTTTAGAACCAGGTAGAAACCATTTGTTTTCTCTAAAAAAAAAACAACTTTTTGTGCTGTCGTGCCATTTATAATAGCGGTGCTTTCATTCATAGAATCGTAATTTCCAGTCTTGACATTTAGACCAATTCTGCGCTATCATATTTTAACAGCATTTTCTACAAATCAACAACTGCGCATATGTTTTTTGATTATATATATGTATATACATACATACATACATACATACATACATACATACATACATACATACATACATACATACATACATACATACATACATACATACATACATATTGTTAGGCCTCAGTTGCATGCAGATAATGGAGCACCATCTTTTCCGGGTAAAAATTTCTTTTTAATGAGTGCGTCACACGTCTATCTTCATTGGCCCAAAACGAAACAAAATAAAAACTCAACATCATCAAATTGACACACAAAAAATTAGGAAAAATCCTTGTACGAGGTATTTTTCTTATCCGAAGATACTGTTTAAAACAAGATAAATAAACCTTTGTCTTCACTAAAAAACAAACAGACCCAAACCCAAACATTTTTGCAGTCGTGGGGTATTTATTATACGAGCGGTATTTCCATTCGTAGAAGCGCAATTTCTAAACATAACATTCGGACCAATACAGCGCTATCCTACTTTGAGCAGCACTGACTACTAAGCAACAACTGCACATTTAGTGAAAACTAAACCTTTACACTTCTACAGGAAGAATTGACAATAATCAATGCTAGCGCCAAGACTCGGCTAACTGAGACATTTTAAAATATTTTTTTCGTGGCCTCAGTTGCATGCAGATCGTGGAGCACCATCTTTTTTGTTTATTTTATTTTGGTGGGTGCTTCACACGTCTCTCTTCATAGGCCAAAAAAAAGAAAAAAATCTCCCCTTCTCTTGTCTACTTTTTCTTATTACCCAATGAGCCATTACCCCCCCCCCCCCCTTCTCTCTCTCTCTCTCTCTCTCTCTCTCCTCCTCTCTCTCTCTCTCTCTCTCTCTCTCTCTCTCTCTCTCTCTCTCTCTCACCTAATGTCTGGAGCACAAAATGCCCCAGTGTGAATTGCTGCCTGTGTTCTAATGATATTCAGCTGCAGTGAACAGTCGGCTGGGTTTATTGTTGCTTTAGTGTGTGCTGTTGCGTGCAATTCTAGGGGTAAAAATGATGTACACATGTCTGGGTTTATTTTTGCTCTAGTGTGTGTGTGTGGTAGTGTTACGTTCTCATTCTTACATGGATTTCTCTTGCCAGCACTCTACTTTCCTGAAGTACATGTTTGTTTTTCCCTTGTGTGCCTGTGCCACCAAAGTCTCCATTCAAAGAAAAACAGATCACTACTGTAACTTTACACTAAAGACATTTTGCATTCGAAATTTGTCCTCCGGGAATTGGAGAATGTGCATTCTGTGTAATGGTGACTATTTCCTCACCTTTTATCAGTTTCAATCACAGGACTATACCAAATTGTATCATGTTTAAAACAGACCAATGTTCATATCGGAACTATACAATAAGTGCACGAATACTAATAACATATCTGACTTTACAACAAAAATGACGTTGAAAACACTTCCAGTTTTGCAAACATTCAAGGATCATTCCAAAATCATTATCAAGTCATTAAATGGGGAAACAAGCCCTCAAATAACATCTAGCCCAGCTGATATCAAATGCCATCAGAGGATTCAGAAAAAAATGAATGCTAGAATAAAACTAGTATAAATGCGTAAACCGAAACTAATAAACCTAACAAAGCTATCTTTTGGCTCCTGAATATTTTTCAACAGACCATTAAATAAACGAAATCTGACCAAAGATTATTTTCTCGATTAAAGAAAACTTAAAAAAACTTATCGGGATAGACAGATATATCGACTATCATGAGAGTAGGATTAATTTTGTTCAACAACTCAGACCAAGTAAAAAGACTAATAAAGAAGCCTATACATCAACACACACACACACAGACACACGGAGACACACAGAGACACAGAGACACACAGACACACACACACACTCTCTCTCTCTCTCTCTCTCTCTCTCTCTCTCTCTCTCTCTCTCTCTCTCTCTCTCTCTCTCTCTCTCTCTCTCTCTCTCTCTCTCTCTCTCTCTCTCTCTTCCTTCCTTCCTACTCTTTATACAAGACTTCTGTCCCTTATAACCATGTCCCCCTTTTCCATAGAACGTATAAAAACAATCCCGTTTTATATACTAGCATTTAATGGAATACAACAAATCTGCTCCCTACAGTCCTAACATTGCAACCAAAATATCGAAGTAAAATTCAGAATACCACGCCAAGAGGTCAGAAAAAGGAACAGGGCTAACAGATGTCGAGTTTCTGTTTAAACAGAAATGGAAGAAAGCCGGTCACATTGCAGAAAGTGTAAATAGTTGTAGAGAAAGGTGCACCAGCACAGAATGACACTAAGATGCGGCCACAGAACCCTATGGCAGACTGTCAACTTGATATCCAAGAACATATGGGCGTCGCGTGGCCTTGATAGTCACAAGACAGGAACCAATAGAAGGCTGCTACAGAAGAATTTTTTTCTGTAGTGGATGGACAACGCTTATGTGCTAAAATGCTAATAGTCCATGGGAATGCCGGGGGCCTGTAAGTATAAATAGCATCCCCACCTTCTGAAAATTCTATGCTAAGAATTTCCTTCTTTTCTCTCAATCTTTTTGTTTCTGTCTTGTTCCTTTTCTTTCTGTCACCTCCTTCTCGTCTTTTTTCTGCCTGCTTGGTTGATTCTCCTTACTTTTTCCAAAAAGCTTCGAAAAATATTTTTGATCTCCCTTGCAGGAGTCGGATGTGCTAGGCTCGACTTGTCAGGCGTTTAACTGTAACGCAACGCATTAAAATTTTTACGCATGTGACAGACACTAGTTGCTGTCTGAGGTCTCGATGAAGAAGAACTGGCTTTTAGGGCATGGTATTCCCGGTGTCAAATATACAAGGCCACACTAGAGGTTGACCAACGTATTGAAATTCAACAAGAAATTTTGAAGCATTATTGCAAAATCGGTAGTTGCATATCAAAGGTTATAGGTACAGTTGATCGAGTGTTATACAGCCAAGATTTTTTCAGGTAAAACAGCTTTCCTGCGTGAGCTTAAGACGGGCTTATTTTTGCGGCATGTTATTTCCCTTAAAATTCTATTACAATGATATGTTAAACAAAATGAGTCAAACCACTCCTTTCCTTGATTGCTGTTCCCTTATACAACTGTGTCCCCATACTGCAGAACTGAGTCAGTCAGGTCAGTGTAAAGGTTAGAACCAACAGGGTCAGGTGTTAGGGTTTGCGGTATGGGGCAAGAACTAGGGTTAGAGTTAAGTGTTAACAGCAGCACAAGGGAACAGCACTACAAGGAAAAGTAGTTTTTGGGAAAAAGGAATGCTCCTTTTTGAAGTACACAGCACTCATCATAAGCTTAACTTTCTTGTTACGTAAATCGCAGCAAAGTCAAGGAAAAATAGCGATTCGTTGCCGTGAAAGAAGCAACGATATACCCGAAATATTTCTGGGAAGACTACAACATCAGAAACTTCAAATTTGTTTTGTTTTACTGAACTCTTCCTCTAAACGCACAGTTCCAGTCAGGAGATTTTATCACTTGTCCGTTTTGTACGAGTATTTCTGATTTTGAATTTCAGATTTTGAATTTTTCTGCATCTAGAAACCAAACCATAATAGTGTTGAAAGCCAGTAATAGCATTGCTGGACCATTTCTATTTCTATTTCTAAAGCGATCGGTTATATTTCTTTGATTTGTTTGGTGTATTCACGAGAGGACCCTTACTGCATATCATTAAAGTACAAAAAGTTATGGATATTTTCTTCACATTACCATAAGATGAAACGTGAAAAGAAACGCGATACATTTGACGCCAACCAAGATACTGCGGTCTGAACTTTCTTGTTGTCTATGATAATGTCAGTGCTGATGCCATTAGCACTGTTTGTCATCATGTGGGTTTTTTCCGCGCTGATTTGCGTGTCATGTGCCGAAGAGGCTTCATCAAGGTGATTTACCAAGTTGACCAACTCTTGCTTTTTTTCAGCTGGGCCATTGATGATGTTTTCAAATGCAAATTTGTTATTGTCCTGCCTCGAACGCTACTCCCCCGCCCCCCGCTCCCTGCCCCCCCACCTCCATGGTTTTGAAGTGCATCATCTATTTTTCTCTCTAAGATGATGTTGAAGATGGTGGGAGAGAGCAGACATCCTTGGCGTACTGCAGTTGTGGTTCAGATCCATTCTCCTATCGGGCCATATAAAGAGCTCTTGATTCCAGTGAAAATTACAGACATTGAAGTGGTACGAGCACGTCACACGGACATCTGGACTTGCCAAGACTGTCATACGTGGAAAGTATAAAGTGGGAGACGAAGAGGCAGACAGGGAAATAAGATGGGAAGACAACATCAGAGAGTGAGCTGACCTTAAGCGAAACGACATAATTGAAAAGCTGAGAACAGCAGGAAGAGGAGGAAGCTGGCTGCAAAATCATCAGTGCCCAACTTTACACCTTGATACTGAATAAATTAACTATGAAGGACAGTACTTTATACTTTGATATAGAATAACTTTATCAAGTTGATGACTTTATACTTTGATACAGAATAACTCAACTATAAAAGACAGTACTTTCTACTTTGATACAGCATAACTCACTATTAAGATGATAGTTATATACTTTGATACAGAATAACTCACTATGAAGTTGAAAGTTTTATACTTTGATACAGAATAACTCACTATGAATTTGATAGTTTTATACTTTGATACAGAAGAACTTAATAAAGAACTTTATACTTTGATACAGAATAACTCATTATGAAATTGATGACTTTATACTTTGATACAACATAACTCACTATGAAGGACAGAACTTTATATATCTTAACAACTAACCAAATGCAAAAGAAAAAACCCCAACAACTTTATTCATTGATACCAATTACAAGTCAATATAATTCAATAAATCAATACAAAGGAAAGATTTGACTACATTATCTCTATATTTAAGGAATAACAGTACTCTTTGCTATTAACTCAGTATAAAAAAAGTTACTTTGACACCATCTTTACATTCTGACGTTAACTTGAATGTTAACATAAGCTTTAACATTCACTTTCACGTTAACTTTGATACAACCAATGGAATCGGTGACTTGATGATGGTGTCTCTTGTGGAATCGGTGACTTGATGATGTTGTTTCCTGTGGAATCGGTGACTTGATGATGTTGTCTCCTGTGGAATCGGTGACTTGATGATGTTGTTTCCTGTGGAATCGGTGACTTGATGGTGTAGTCGCAAATGGCACTAGTGGGGCCTGAAAAGAAAGAGGTTTGTATAAGAATCAGATATATATATATATATATATATATATATATATATATATATATATATATAGATAAGAGAGAGAGAGAGAGAGAGAGAGAGAGAGAGAGAGAGAGAGAGAGAGAGACAGACAGACAGACAGACAGACAGACAGACAGACAGACAGACAGACAGACAGACAGAGAGAGAGAGAAAGACGGAGAGAGCTACAGACAAATATAGACAGAAAGACAGACAGATACAGATAAGCACACACACACACACACGCACGCACGCACGCACGCACGCACGCACGCACGCACGCACGCACGCACGCACGCACGCACACACACACACACACACACACACACACACACAGAAAGACAGAGACAGAGACAGAGAGAGACAGAGAGACAGATAGGGGGAGACAGAGATAGAGAGAGACAGAGGGAGAGACAGAGAGCGGAGAGAGAGAGATAGAGAGACAGAGACAGAAACACAGAAAGAGAGAGAGATACTAAGCTGGAGAATGCCTAACGACATCCACAAATGACCTCTACCTTGTTCTCTGCTTCCACTTGCTCGTGCCGCGTCCTCAGGCATTGAAGTACCTAGGACGGGAACAGCCTGGATGACAGAATGATTTTGCACAAAAAATTGAGACATTTTCATATAAGTTCCTTCGTGTAAGTGTGCGCGCGTGTGTAACACACACACGCACACGCACGCACGCACACACACACACACACACACACACACATACACGCACACGCACAAACACATACACACAAAGGTAGCCAGACAGAGAGATATGGAGAAAGAAGAGAGAGAAATGTGAACTCTGAACTCGAACAGTATTAATACATACATTGGCCTTAGGCCACAGTACACTGAGTTTGGGGGAAAGAAAGAGAACCAGTAGAATGGTATACAAAATGTTATTAAACATGAAAACAACTGATTCTTTGAGGATCATGATCGCAACAGCCATATCTCGAAGAAGGACAACACAGAGAGAGAGAGAGAGAGAGAGAGAGAGAGAGAGAGAGAGAGAGAGAGAGAGAGAGAGAGAGAGAGAGAGAGAGAGAGAGAGAGAGAGTTGGCAGTATTGGAACAAATACAGGCACATTCTCGAACAGGCATGCACCCCTGACAACACAACACAGTACAGCACAGCACAGCACAGCATAGCACAGTACAGCACAGAACAGCGCAGCACAACACAACACAGCACAGCACAGCAAAGCACAGCACAGCACAACACAGAACACCACAACACAAAGGAAAGACAAAAAAAGATAGCTAACAGAGACAAGTATCTCATTTCTTTACCTGTCAAGATATGGAAGAAATCCCGACTGTGACCTGACTGGTGTAGTGTTCCGCTGTAGCAATGACTTGACTGGTGTAGTGTTCCGCTGTAGCAATGACCTGACTGGTGTAGTGTTCCGCTGTAGCAATGACCTGACTGGTGTAGTGTTCCGCTGTAGCAATGACTTGACTGGTGTAGTGTTCCGCTGTAGCAATGACTTGACTGGTGTAGTGTTCCGCTGTAGCAATGACTTGACTGGTGTAGTGTTCCGCTGTAGCAATGACTTGACTGGTGTAGTGTTCCGCTGTAGCAATGACTTGACTGGTGTAGTGTTCCGCTGTAGCAATGACGTGACTGGTGTAGTGTTCCGCTGTAGCAATGACCTGACTGGTGTAGTGTTCCGCTGTAGCAATGACCTGACTGGTGTAGTGTTCCGCTGTAGCAATGACTTGACTGGTGTAGTGTTCCACTGTAGCAATGACTTCAGTGGTGTAGTGTTCCGCTGTAGCAATGACTTCAGTGGTGTAGTGTTCCGCTGTAGCAATGACTTCAGTGGTGTAGTGTTCCGCTGTAGCGATGACTTGACTGGTGAACTCTTCGAAGGAGTCTGCTACTTGACTGGTGATGTCTCCTGTGCAGTCGGTGACTTGATGATGATGTCTCCTGTGGAATCGGTGACTTGATGATGTTGCCTCCTGTGGAATCGGTGACTTGATGATGTTGCCTCCTGTGGAATCGGTGACTTGATGATGTTGCCTCCTGTGGAATCGGTGACTTGATGATGTTGTCTCCTGTGGAATCGGTGACTTGATGATGTTGTCTCGTGTGGAATCGATGACTTGATGTTGTCTCCTGTGGAATCGATGACTTGATGATGTTGTTTCCCGTGGAATCTGGTGCTGAAAAGGAGAACGCTTGTATAAGAATCAGAGAGAGAGAGAGAGAGAGAGAGAGAGAGAGAGAGAGAGAGAGAGAGAGAGAGAGAGAGAGAGAGGGGGGGGGGGGGGCAGGGAAGAAAAGAGAGAGAAAGGAGAGAGAGATGGGGAAGGGAGGAGAGTGAGAGAGGGGGAGGAGAGGGAAGAGATAGAGATACAGACAGACAGACAGACACAGATAAAGATACACACACAGATTAAAAAAAAAATATATATATATATATATGTGTGTGTGTGTGTGTGTGTGTGTGTGTGTGTGTGTGTGTGTGTGTGTGTGTGTGTGTGTGTACAGAGACAGAAAGAGAGAGAGAGAGAGACAGAGACAGAGATATTAGTCAGGAGATTACCGAATGAGAACCACAAATGACCTTTACCTTGTTCTCTGCTTCCACTTGCTCGAGCCGCGCCCTCAGGCATTGAAGTACCTAGGACGGGAACAGCCTGGATGACAGAATGATTTTGCAAAAAAAAATTGATATTTTCATTTAAGTTGCTGCGTGTAAGTGTGCATGCATGGGTACAAAACACAGACATACAGACACAACAAAAACGCGCGCGAGTGCACACAAACACAAAGAGAAAGAAAGGGAGCCAAAGAGAGAAGGGGGGGGGAAGAGGGGGGGAGAGAGAGGGGGGAGAGAGGAAGGGGAGAGAGAGAGAGGAGAGAGAGAGAGAGAAGAGAGAGAGAGAGAGAGAGAGAGAGAGAGAGAGAGAGAGAGAGAGAGAGAGTTTTCCCGTAATGCTTGTGGGTTATGGAAACGTGAACATGTTCATCCAGCATACATCCCCGAAGTCGGACTGCGGCTGACTTCATGCTGGGTAAAAAAAAAAGTCCCAAAAATGGTCGCATACAAAAATCTCGCCTTTGGTGAACCTAAGAGCTTTAGCTAAAAAACGGGAGAGAAATATTTTGACAATACAACACAACACAACACAACACAACACAACACAACACAACACAACACAACACAACACAACACAACACAACACAAGACAAAGGTAAGACAGAAAAAGATACCTAACAGAGTCAAGTATCTCCTTTCTTTACCTGTAAAGATATGGAAGAAATCCCGACTGTGACCTGACTGGTGTAGTGTTCCGCTGTAGCAATGACTGGTGTAGTGTTCCGCTGTAGCAATGACTTGACTGGTGTAGTGTTCCGCTGTAGCAATGACCTGACTGGTGTAGTGTTCCGCTGTAGCAATGACTTGACTGGTGTAGTGTTCCGCTGTAGCAATGACTTGACTGGTGTAGTGTTCCGCTGTAGCAATGACTTGACTGGTGTAGTGTTCCGCTGTAGCAATGACTTGACTGGTGTAGTGTTCCGCTGTAGCAATGACTTGACTGGTGTAGTGTTCCGCTGTAGCAATGACTTGACTGGTGTAGTGTTCCGCTGTAGCAATGACTTGACTGGTGTAGTGTTCTGCTGTAGCAATGACTGGTGTAGTGTTCCGCTGTAGCAATGACTTCAATGATGAACTCTTCCAAGGAGTCTGCTACTTGACTGGTGATGTCTCCTGTGGAATTGGTGACTTAATGATGATGTCTCCTGTGCAGTCGGTGACTTGATGATGTTGTCTCCTGTGGAATCGGTGACTTGATGATGTTGTCTACTGTGGAATCGGTGACTTGATGATGTTGTCTACTGTGGAATCGGTGACTTGATGTTGTTTCCTGTGGAATCGGTGATTTGATGATGTTGTCTCCTGTGGAATCGGTGACTTGATGATGATGTCTCCTGTGGAATCGGTGACTTGATGATGTTGTCTCCTGTGGAATCGGTGACTTGATGATGTTGTCTCCTGTGGAATCGATGACTTGATGTTGTCTCCTTTGGAATCGATGACTTGATGATATTGTTTCCCGTGGAATCGGGTACTGAAAAGGAGAACGTTTGTATAAGAATGAGAGAGAGAGAGAGAGAGAGGAGAGAGAGAGAGAGAGAGAGAGAGAGAGAGAGAGAGAGAAGAGAGAGAGGAGAGAGAGAGGGGGGGGGGGGGGGCAGGGAAGAAAAGAGAGAGAAAGGAGAGAGAGATGGGGAAGGGAGGAGAGTGAGAGAGGGGGAGGAGAGGGAAGAGATAGAGAGAGATAGAGACAGACAGACAGACACACATAAAGATACACACACACAGAATTAAAAAAAAAAAAAAAATGTATGTATGTGTGTGTGTGTGTGTGTGTGTGTGTGTGTGTGTGTGTGTGTGTGTGTGTGTGTGTGTGTGTGTGTGTGTGTACAGAGAGAGAAAGAGAGAGAGAGAGAGGACAGAGATATTAAGTCA
>CM060336.1:39720505-39740505 GCA_030674155.1 Stramonita haemastoma
AGATGATGATGTCGGATCTACAAGGCCATACAAGAAGTTGACCAATGTATTCAAATTCATCAACAAGAAATTTTGAAGCGATGTCGCAATAGGTACAGTGCACTGACTAACCTACAGTAAACATTTTTTTCCCGGTAAAAAAAAAATCCAGCGTTAGCTTAAGACTGGATTATTTTTCTGCATGTTGTTTCCCTTACAACTTATCACGATGATATGCAGATTGAAATATTTCAAACCACTCCTTTCCTTGATTGCTGTTCCCTTATACAACTGTGTCCCCATACCGCAGAACGGAGTCAGTCGGGTCAGTGTAAAGGTTAGAGCCAACAGGGTCAGGTGTTAGGGTTTGCGGTATGGGGCAAGAACTAGGGTTAGAGTTAAGTGTTAACAGCCGCACAAGGGAACAGCACTAACTACAGGGAAAAGTAGTTATCGGAAAAAAGGAATGCTCTTTTTTGAAGTACACAGCACTCGTCATGAGCTTAACTTACTTCTTAAGCAAATCGCAACAAGGTCGAGGAAAAATGTGGATTTGTTGCCATGAAAGAAGCGACGGTATGCTCGAACTAATTTTGGGAAGATTACATCATCAGAAACTTAAGATTATTTTTTTTTTACACGAACTCTTTCCTGAACCGCACATTTCCAGTCAGGAGTTTTCATTACTTGTCTATTTTTTACGAGTATTTCTGATTGGGAACTTCAGATTTAGAATTTTTCTGCTTGTAGGAACCATACCATAATAGCGTTGAAAGCCAGTAATAGCAGTGCTGGACCATTTCTATTTATGTTTCAAAAGCGATCGGTTACAAAACTTCATTAATCTGTTTGGTGTGTTCACGACAGGACCATTACAACATCTCATTAACGTACGAAAAGTGACGGATATTTTGTACACCAGGCTAGTCAGCTCTTGCTCTTCTCCAGGTATGGCTGTCGATGTCATCGGCAAAAGCGCAAGTTTGTAATTGTCCGAACTCGAATGCTAACCCCCCCCCCCCCCCCCCCCCCCCCCCCCCGTGGTGTTCAAATGCATCAGCCATTATTCTCTCTAAGATGAGTTTGAGGGTGGGAGAGAACAAACATCCTTGGCGTACTCCGTTTGTGTTTCGTAACCATTCCTCTTCTTTATCTTATATTTTGGAGCTATAGTATCAGATGAAGGATCAAAACCTTAAATTCTTTCCAGGATAGCCCAGGCAACAGCTGCAATGACCAAACCAAAAGTCCTCTGGAACGACAAGACCGTAGTCATCAGCATGAAGATCAGACTGATGCGTTCCCTGGTCATCTCCATATTTTTGTATGCATGGGAAACATGGACCATAACAAGAGACATTGAAAGACAGCAGACGGATACAGGGAATGGAAATTAGTTTATTCGGGAAACTTCTTGGTATCTAATACAGAGATCACATCACTATGAGGAAGTGAAAACCAGAATTAAAAACGGCACCCGACACATAAAGACCTTGACTTTAGTTAAAACAACAACAACAACAACAACAAACACAAAAAAACCCCAAACAAAAACAAAACAAAACAACACCCCCCCCCCCCCCCTCCCGCAAACTGAAGTGCTATGGGTATTTCACACCAACATCTGGACTGGCCAAGACTGTCTTACAGTTAACAGTACAAGGAAGGAGACGAAAAAAGTAGACAGAAAAATGTGGAAAGACAGAGTTATACTTTGGTACAAAATAACTCGCGATGAAGAATTGAAGTTTACACATTGACAGCTACTAGCGAAATGTGAGAGTAAAAAACTTAATTCATTGATACCAACTTAGTCCATTATACGGAAGTAAGCTTTCATTTGCGCATTAAATAATCAGCATCAAGGAAAGACATTCATCCTTTGATCCCAGATAGCTCAATAGTCAAGGAATAACCATATTCTTTGATATTAATTCAGTATAAAAAGTAACGTTATACTTTACACCAGCTTTATATTCTGACGTTAACTTAGATACCAATTAAAAAAAAAATTAAAACATTACACCAGTTTTATATTCTTACATTAACTTTGATACCAGATTTACATTTTCTCTCCTCCTCCTCCCCCCTACCCCCCCCCCCCCCCCCCCCTCTCTCTCTCTCTCTCTCTCTCTCTCTCTCTCTCTCTCTCTCTCTCCTCACACACATCATCCACACAATACATACTTCACACACAACACACCACACACAACATACACACACACACACACAACACACACACATACACACCACACATAATACACAACCTACACACACACACACACACACACACACACACACACACACACACACACACACACCATCAATTTTCTCATGGTAATAGTTGGAGACCGTAAAAAACAAAACAAACCCAAACAAACCAGTCAATATTTGGTTGATAAAAACATAAAAAAAGCTCTTTAAAAAGCTTAAACAGAGAGAGGATTAATATACTGCGTACTCACGCGTGTATATCATGTGAGTGTGAGTGTGTGTGTATGTGTGTGTGTGTGTGTGTGTGTGTGTGTGTGTGTGTGTGTGTGTGTGTGTGTGTGTGTGTGTGAGTGTGTATGTACGCGCGTATGCTTACGCCTACGTGAGTACACGCGCATGGATTAGGGAATTGTGACCAAAGACAAGGTAATGGAGATGGAGGTGGCTGTTTTAAGTAGGGGCAGGTGTGACGTGTAACCAAGGGGGTAAAGATCCTAGGCAGGAACGAAGTGTGTAATGATTGTGTCTTAATTGCCAATTCGAGGCAATTGTAGGGGAGCGAGGCGTCAGACCTCAGTTTCTCCAGAGGCCAGATATTGAGCATGGTGCCCATCTCCTCTCCCTCGCTGCTTTATCTTCTCTGACCCTAAAGAGGACAGGTACCCATTGACAGCTAGGCGAACTGGGGGGACTGTAATGAAGCCAAGGCGCGCAAACGGTCACCCATCCAACTGGAAACTACGCTCGATGCTGCTCAACTTGACTGGGATAAGCAAGCGCTCTAACCACATAGCCATCCCGCCCCCATAATGAATTTAGACACCCCAAAAAATCGCAAAACAGCTACCTTAATGATGCACAAACGTTGCGTAACTAGGTCATGACAAAGCTTGCTCAGGAAATTTCGTTTAGTGCAAAACTTAAAGGAAAAAAAACCGGCTATGAGAATGGACATTTGACACTGCTAAGTCGTTTTGCTTATGGCATTGTGTAAGCATTGACTTCATGACAAAACGAAATCATAGTGTCTGTGACACCACTGCGCAAGCATTGAATTTGTGACACAACGAAATTATTGTGTCCGTGACACCACTGTGCCAGCCTTGAATTCGTGACACAACGAAACCATTTCGTTACTGACACCACTGATACCTAGTGGAAATAAACTGGGGTCCTGTTTGTGAGCGCGCTGCTTCACCCCTTTCCCTCACACCTTCACAATTTTCTGGTAGTGGTTGTAAAACCGATTACAAGGAAGAAACTTTTTAAATTCAAAATATCAACCAAAAGACAAGGGTTTAATAATTATGTATAGGCCTATTGGTAGTGGTTGTAAAACGGATTACAAGGAGGTTCTTTTTAAATTAAAAAATATCAACGAAAAATGCGAAGGTTTACTAATTATACATCTACTCAAAATTAAAACAACTTACAAGTTCTGCCTTTTCAAAATCTTGGTGAAATGCTGTGTTGATGGTCAAGCTTTCTGCGTTTCTCTTGTCCAGCCGAGAATGCGTCCACTATGTAAGCAGGTCAACGGTCCACTGAAATTTAAGAGAAAAAAAAGAACTAACTCACCTTGGCTACACCCAACAGACACGATTTACACGTGCGAAGGTTTAGCATAGTTTAGCCAGTGGCTCCTGTTTTCGCGCCCGCGCGTGTGTGTGTGTGCAGCTGTGTGTGTGTGTGTGTGTGTGTGTGTGGTGTGTTGTGTGTGTGTGTGTGTGTGTGTGTGTGTGTGTGTGTGTAGCTGTGTAGCTGTGTGTGTGTATGTGTGTGTGTGTGTGTGTGTGTGTGTGTGTGTGTGTGTGTGTGTGTGTGTGTGTGTGTGTGTGTGTGTGTGATTTAAAAAACAACAACTCGTTTTTATTTATTTAAGTGCTTTTTACCACAAAGATTATGAAGGAAGATATTGTGTGCTTTTACAAAAATATCCAGTCCCTATGTGCATGCGGTCTTCAACATTTTGTCATGTTCTCACTGACACATAAGGGCCTACTCTGATATAAGGTGGAGCGGATTTTGTAGTGTGCGCAAAATATTTAATTTTGTTATTTATAATAATGATGATAATAATAACAACAACAAAAACAAGAAAAAACAATAATGATAGTGGTAATAATAATGATGTATGGAATTTATATAGCACTGAATCTTGAAAAGAAACAAATCAAGGCGCTTACATTCAAATCATTTACAGTCATGCTATCATCCATGAATAAATAAACATATGTCAATATCAACACACACACACACACGCGCGGGCACATGCACGCATGCACGTGCACACGCACAGCATGCCTAGGCAGGGTGATAAAGACAGGAATGGCTGTTGCAGAGCATTGATAGACCATGAGGGGGAAGATGTTAGGAAGGAAATGAAATTGATGTTTCGAGGCTGGATTTCAAAGTATCGAATAAGGGCTTTTGGCTATCACTTGTTATTTGTAAACGGTTGCATGCGCGTGACTAATTTGAATGAAAGTGCTTTGATTTGTGTACTCTACAAGATTCAGCGCTATATAAATCCATATATTCTTCTTTTTCTTCTTTTTCTTCTTCTTCTTCTTCTTCTTTTTCTTCTTCTTCTTCTTCTTCTTCTTCTTCTTCTTCTTCTTCTTCTTCTTCTTCTTCTTCTTCTTCTTCTTCTTCTTCTTTATCGCCACCATTGCAAACCGTTGGCCATCTAACATAGGTTTACAACTGAGATTTCAGATATCAATCATTTTATAAATAGGGTAGCCGATGCCTCCAACATTCTTTATTACTCCAAGTATTTGTTTTTGCAAAAACCAAAGCTGAGATTTGAGTCTGAAATATTTGTGCCAGGATATAGACTCTACGAAAAGACCTTACACACTCCGTAGAAACTGATTTACCATATACATCCTTCAAGGCATTGATAACAAATGAATAGAACAATAGTCATTTTAGCATAAGGCACAGATAACAACAAAGGTAACACTATTCATTTCAGCATACGGCATTGATACTGAACAAAGACAACACCACAATACAATACTACACAACATGGTGCAAAACAATACAATGCAACGCAATACATTACTTTGCAACACAATACCTTACTATGCAATTCGATGCAATACAATACAATGCAAAGCAATGGAATGCCACACAATACAATGCAGTATAATACGATTCTATACACTACATTCACAATAAATACAAAACAAGAAACAAAATACAGTACAAAACAATGCAATTTTCCTCATTTTCACTCATAGTTTGCTAAAGTACAGATTATTTCAACTGCCTATGACCTAAGAATTTCGTAGCTTGAATACCACCCTATGAATCGAATCACCACAGACTCCAGCAAACCATTGATCCCTACGAAAATCCTCTATCAAGCGTAAAGAAGCGTAATCTTAAATGGTACGGGCATGTCACAAGATCAAAAGGACTTGCTAAAACAGTACTGCAACGCACTGTCCAGGGAGGAAGAAAGAGAGGCAGACCAAAGAAGAGATGGGAGGACAACATCAGCGAAAGGACAGGCCTAGAACTCAACAAAACCCTGAGAAAGGCAGAACAGAGAGAGGAATGGAGGGAACTGGTTTTCAAGTCTTCAGGGTGCCCCCCACGGTCGCCAGACTAAGGGATAGACAGATAAATAGACAGCATACCACCCTAAGCATTTTCAAACACCCAATGAAAAAGCTTGTAGTTTGAATCTAGTCTGAAGGCATGTTCCTTTACTTTTACTTCTTGCAACTGGAATCCAGTGATATTTGGATACAACTGCAGGAGAGAGAACTCTGAACTCTGAACGATTTTATTGTAGAAGGCCACCGGACCCATTACAATTTCACACACTCGCTATCCCCCCCCCCCTCCCCCCACACATTAATTTCGTTCTCAATCCTTTCCAAGAATGCACCTGAAAACACTTCCAAGCACAACGATTATAACATTCACTTGTGGTATTAGCATACATCTGATTAGAATGTTTGCAACATTTTAGACTAAACATAAATTTAGTAACTAAATAAATAAATGAATGAATAACAAAAATTTATTAGAGAATTGATAATTAGGGCACAAATTGTACACAGAGTAGCATAACACTGAAACAACTTGAGAAATACGTTAATCATTTTGCTACAGCCATCATTCTAAAGCAGAACGCCTTTTGTTGGAATGATATATGAATCGTCCTAAGTCATGAAGGCTTTTGTCATCTTGCATCATAAGTTTCAATGTTTTTTCTGAAGGGTATTGCCTATAACGAGATGGGATGTATTTTTGTCGCAAATCATTCAGAGATTTACAGTAAAATAAAGTGTGTACTTCATCTTCAAGACAAGAATTGCATAGGGGGCATTTCAGATCACCCGGATTGAAAGTAGCATATCGCATTTTATGTGTACGTATTTCAGTTGCACCGATTCTAAATCGGATGAGCACATCTCTGATGTGTTTGTTAGTGATAACGGTGAAATACGATTCCAGTGATATAGAGGATTTAAAATTCCGATAAACTGCAAACCTACTGCTTTCTTCAATATGCGCGTGCCAATTTTGACTGTGACAATCAATCAATCTCTGCTTGAATGTAGATAAGAATCCCCTTATATTTTGCACACCTTGGTTTTCCCAAACAAACCCAAATCCAAATTTATACAATGTGTCGCGCACATGTGATGCCCAGCACATCCGCCCTTGATCACATAATGTTAGAAGCATATAGGACTGACGAGGGAGTCTGGCCTGATTCATTCTTGTAAGACGTAGCCAATATTTTATGCATGACATAAAAGAAAATATATAGAGGGGGTATCGCCCAGTTTCACCATAAACCATATCATTTGGTGTTCTGGGGCTGACGTTTAACAGCTTTTTTAAGGCAAACGTGTGTACTTTCTCCGATATAGAAAAGTAAGTCATGCCCCAGATTTCAGAACCATACAAAAGAATAGGTCTTATCTGTGAATCAAATAATCTAAGACAAATATCAACTGAAAAATCACCTAGTTTCCAGAGGGTTCTAAAAATGTCAATGACTCCTTTCCTTGCTTTAACTGACATCTCACCAACAGCTTTTGAAAAGGATAGCCTGGTGCTGAAAACCAGACCCAAATATTTATAACAATTCACAATTTCAATTTTACAACCATTGTATGTCCATGTTTCATGCCGAGAAATGTAACCACCATTTCTAAAAATAACTATATTAGATTTTTCCAGATTGACCTGTAAATCTAATTCAAGTGCCTTAGTAGCAAGAGTATTAAGCTGAGTTTGTAAGCCAACGACAGTGTCTGACAGAAGTACAATATCATCTGCAAAAAGCATAATAAACAATTCAGTCATGCCTGGATTCAGTTGTATGCCATGGCGCCCGTTTTCTATAACGCAACTAGCAAGTTCATTTATGAATACAGAAAAAAGTAGAGGACTTGTAATTTCACCTTGCTTCAAACCCTTCTGACAGAAGAAAGCATTAGAAACCCTGCCTCCACATCTAACCCGGGCTTTCACGGTTTTATACATACTCATAATGGTCAGTAGTATCTTACCTCTTATTCCAGATTTGTGTAGTATGGGCCAGAGTTTACTATGTGTAATAAAATCGAAAGCCTTACGAAAGTCAATAAAAGCTACATATAACTTTTTCCTCAGTAGTAAATGTTTCTGAATCATACAGAACAACGTAAAAATATGGTCTATTGTAGAATGGTCTGTTCTAAAACCAGCTTGAATTTCCCCTAATAAATTTTTATGTTCTACCCATTTAGACAGTCTCCTGTTGATGATATAGCTGTATAACTTGCCGCATATATTCAAAAGTGAAATACCCCTGTAGTTGTCTGGTTTGTGTATACTGCCTTTTTGACACGCAGAGAGAGAGAGAGAGAGAGAGAGAGAGAGAATGAACATTTTTATTGAGGGAAAAGATTAAGCACAATGGTGGCTTGTTTTCATCCAGCCCTCTTTTAGAAAAAAAAAAAAAAAAAAAAAAAAAAAAAAAAAGTGAATCGATCAACCAATCAATCCAAATGCATAATTCAAGTATAAAGCTATGAAAATCAAAATTTGGTGAATAAATCAACCAATCGTAAGATTTGAGCATAAGGCTATAACATTTGAAAAGAGAGAGAGGAAGGGAGTGAGAGGAATAAGGTGCGGGCTGTTATTATCTTTTTCAGCTCCTGAAGAGGGTAAGAAGAAATGGACAAAGAAAAGAGAAAAATAGAGTAGAGGGAAAGAGGGAGAGGAGGAGTGAGAGGAGGGGGAAGAGGAGAGAGGAAAAAAAAAAAAAAAAAAAAAAGAAAAAAAAAAAAGAAAAAAAAAAAAAAAAAAAAAAAGAAAAGAAAAAAAAAAAAAAAGGATCAGGGAAACAATAAGAAC
The DNA here is from genome assembly GCA_030674155.1 of Stramonita haemastoma. Lineage (NCBI taxonomy): Eukaryota > Metazoa > Mollusca > Gastropoda > Neogastropoda > Muricidae > Stramonita > Stramonita haemastoma. The sequence goes on from CM060336.1 coordinate 39,729,074, forward strand.
TACAATTATACAAGTTACTACCTACTTAAGTCAAGTGAGCAAAATCATAACATACCCAAGATTATACAAAAGTTTCATCATAAATCTGAAATATAATGTGCACCTAGACAGTTCAGTGAAGTAGAAACGCTTTACATAAGAGACAAACATAATGGTGGGGGGAAGAGAGAAAAGTTGGGGAAGGGGGAAAAGAAGAATAGGAGAGAGGGGGGGGGGGAGAGGGAGGAGTGAGGTAGAGAGGGAGAGAGAGAGAGAGAGAGAGAGAGAGAGAGAGAGAGAGAGAGAGAGAGACAGAGACAGAGACAGAGACAGACAGACAGACAGACAGACAGACAGACAACAGAAGGAAAAAAAATAGAACAGACAGGGAGACAGTAGAACAGGCAGAGAGATAGGCAGGAAGACAGAGAGACAAAAGAAACCCTGGAGCGAGATGGGTGTAGAGAGGGGAGGGTGGTGGTAGGGAAAGAGAAGGAGGGAGAATAAAGAGGGGACAAAAGTACTGGGGGGTGGTGATTAAGAGTTGACATAATACTTACACATGATTGAAATTACATGATACTAGTTATTATTGGTGTTGCAAATGGAAATCAATTTCATCAAAATAGTGATATATTGTCCATAAGATGTACGTGATAAACTTTTTTAAAAACAGAAACACTGCAAGCTTTGTGAAGGTTGAGGGTTGATATCTCATTCCATAGTGTACCACCAGAATATGTGAGAGTGGATTTAAATAAGTCAATTCTTGGAAGTGGCACCATTATCTTATTGGCATGACGATTGACATTGATTGTGAATCTGTTTTGAAGCAAGGGGGGAGCTAAACCGGACATGATTTTATACATAAACACTGCCTTATTATGCTTAAGCTTGGATCTTAATGGAAGAATGTCAAGTGCTTTATAATCAGGAATGGTTAATGATGAAGATTTTAAGAGAACAAGTTTTAGAGCTCGTCTATGCACACTGAACAATGGCTTGAGAACATTTGCGCTAGCCGAATCCCAAATCGTTGAAGCATAACTCATATGGGATATAATATATGCATTGAAAAACATTTTCCTAGCGTTTAGGTCTAAGAAATGCTTTATTTTAGATAACTGGTGTACACATTTTGATACTTTTTTGCATAATGCAGAGATGTGGTACATCCAAGAAAGGTTATTGTCAATTGTAATTCCAAGAATTTTATGATGGTCTACTTCATCAATTTTGTTGTTATTAATATAGATAGCCGTAGAATTGTTTGAAAGATTTTGTCGCTTTTGTCGAGTTGTTATAATTAAGTACTTAGTTTTTTTGGGATGAAGACTCATATGATTTAACTCTGACCATCGAAGCAGGCAGTGAATACTTTCTTGCAGAGCAGATGTAACTTCATTCAATTGAGAATGATTGGTATGGATAGTTGTATCATCTGCAAATAACTCGCACTGTGTGTTTAGAGATAAGGGTAAGTCATTTATATATATAGAAAAAAGAATAGGCCCTAGAACAGATCCCTGGGGGACGCCATAGTTATTGGATAGTATTGCCGATGTCTTACCTTTATCAGAAACGACTGTTTTCTTTCAGAAAGAAATGATAACATGAGTTTGACAGTACTATCTGACAGACCATAGATTTTAAGTTTTTTTAGTAATAGAGTGTGGTCAATCACATCGAACGCCTTAGCAAAGTCTACTATAATAACTCCGGTGATTTTGTTATTATTGATATTAGTAAGCCATTGATCAACCAAGCTTGTCAAAGCAGTTTGGCAGGAATGGTTAGCTCTGAAACCAGATTGATTAGGATGTAACAAATTATATCGGTTTAAGTGATGGAGAATATGTTTATTGATGTGATTCTCTAAAGGTTTTGATAATATGGATAGAATAGAGATTGGTCTATAATTGTAGGGATCTGAACGGTCACCAGATTTAAAGATAGGTATAACTTTGGCAGTTTTAAAAGCTTTAGGATTGGTGTTAGCAGAAATGCATAAATTATAAATGTATGTAAGAGATTCTGCGATGACGGGGGCAGCTATTTTTAGAATTTTACCATCAATGCCATCAAGACCTTTCGTATTTGTCTGTTTCAAATGAGTAAGGGAATTGTAAACATCATTAATACACATAAGAGGGATATCTAAATTTGATAAAATGTTTTTAGATCTACAGTAATGTTTTAATGTTTCAAGCTTGTTAAGATGTGATCTGTCTATTGGTACTGTAGAAGAGGAAATATTGCAGAAATGGGCATTAATATCGTCAACGGATATATCTTTGAGCGATGAACTTTGAGATGTTACATTTTTATTTGTCAAATAGTTAATTGCTTTCCAAACAGATTTATTGTCTGACTTAGAGTAAACTAGCTGTTGGAAGTACTTTTTTTTTACTTATGCGTTTCATATTGTTTACTATATTTCGCTGTTCTTTATATTCTTCCCTGGTTCCTGTAACTGATAGCTGATTTCTTAATTTTATGGCATTTTCTAACTCCTCAGTTATCCATGGTACTTTTGGATTGCTCTTGACACGCTTACTTTTAATGGGTGCATGCGCATTGTAGATATTGAGAAAACTGTGGTACCATACCTCAAACGCTTCATCAGGGCTCGTAAACTGATAGACCAAAGATAAAGAAGAATTAAGTAAATCTAATAAAAATGCATTTTTGTCAAAAGAAGATAAGCATCTATATTTAATAATCTTATGACTGTTCTTAGGAATCTTTATACCTTTTTTTGACCATGTTAAGCATACTGGAAGGTGGTCACTGCATCCAAAGGCAGGGCGACATACTTCTATTATATGATTTGGTGAAGTTGAATAAATGTGGTCAATCAGAGTTTTGGATGTGTCAGTGATTCTTGTAGGTTTATCAATTAACTGTGTCAGATGAAAAGAGTCATAAGTTTGTATCCAATTGTGGTTAGTTTTTAACAAATCTATATTAAAGTCACCTAATAGGATAATTTCCTCTGAGAGTAATGAAGCTTCCTCCATCATTAAAGTGAATTTGTCATGCCAGTCTATAAGTTCTTTTGGATTTCTATAAATAAAACCGACAAGGATTGGTTTCGTTTTTTTCAGGGCTATCTGAATCCAAACTGATTCTATACAATAATTTTCAAGTGATTCAACTCGTTTGTAGCGGATGTTTTCGTGTACATAAATAAGAAAGCCCGTTTCCTTTCGTTCGAGAGGATCTTTGCGGATTATCTGATAACCAGAAATAGCAAGTTCATTATTAGAAATGTGTTTAGATAGTCGGGATTCCGCAAAACCAAATATATGAAAATTTGTGTGTGAATTTGATAGAATATGATAAACATCGGACATTTTGTTAATAATATGATTGATATTTAAAAATCCTATTCTGAGACCATCTGCTGACGGCCAACTGTCACGAGTCCCTGGCATATCAATAACTATATTAAATAATTCCACTATACAACATACATAAATCACAGTTATATTTCAATATAAACAAAAACTCTTGCCAAAAACTAAATTGGAGCAAGGGCTTAGTCGAGGAGTTAGGGATGGGGAAATAACACAATAAAGGTGAACAAGAATGTAAACAAATGCAAAAAGATAAAGCTAAATTGAAACTTCGAATGTTAATAATGTAACGGAGTTGAAAAAGGTAATACTAATAGTAATAAGCCAATTCAACAAGATAATGAAAACTATCAAAAGCGTCAGACCAGACACACCGGTCATACAAAGGCAAGTTGCTAATGCGCAATATCCCGTCGCGAGTAGACAAAAAAGCAAAATGTCACAACGCAACACGTCTTTATCAACAGTAAGTAATAATTCACCCCGGCTAATACGTGACCATCATGTGAGAGCTACATAGCGACATCAAAGCACACACACACGCACACACACACACACACACACACACACACACACACACACACACACACACACACACACACGCGCGCGCGCGCGCGCGCGCGCACGCGCACTCACATTCCACATATACTCATCGCATCCCCGTCAACACACACACACACACACACACACACACACACACACACACACACTCACGCACGCACGCACGCACGCACACACATATACTTACACACGCATACACACACAGTTACAAGCCCACACTCCTATGAACACACATGCCCACACAAGAGCTTAAGCATTCCACACACACACACACACACACACACCACACACACACACACACACACACACACACACACACAGGCATACACACACACACACACACCCATGCACGCACACACACACACGCACGGACGCACACTCACTCACACACATATACACACACCACGCGCGAGCGCATTGACACACTCACGTATCAGCCCTAAATAAATATAAACATGCACACAGGCATGGCCATGGGCATGTACTCATGCACACTTCCAGTGACAAACACTGGCACAGCATATATCGAGCTGCATATACTGTGCATGCACTCACAATAACATCTGGGTACAATGTACATTTAAAAGCCATTTAAACTAATGATAATGTGTAGAAAAGAAAAGGGGGAAAATTTATGTTTGTACATTCATCAATAGGTTATTTCTTTTTCATCATCTCTTTCTTCACGTTACTTTCACAAACCTGCAATTGAACATAATGATTTTTAATGGATATATCAACATTACAGGGGAGAAGACATGGAATATAGGGACAGTAGGTGGGGAAGGGGGTTAGTAATTAGATTTGGCAGCAGGATAGGCATGGTGTGTGAGTTGCTGCTGTAGCAGATGGGAAGCCATGATTAATAATTTTTCAGTGTATGGATGGATTGGGTCTGAGCGACGCCACCGATCCATACCATTCATTGGGGGTAAACAGGGGGTGATGTTTTCTAAATTGAAGTTGTTTGGGGGATGGACAGACGGGGCTGATGCTTCCTGCATTCGTGGGTGGGTTAGAGGAGTCTGAGGTGGGAGGGGTGCCTCTAGAACTTTGCTTAGATGAGCTACTGAAGGGAGAGGAGGAAAGTGCTGACATGATTGAATTGATGGAGGAGGAGGAGGGCCCTGAGCTGGCCAGTCATCTTTAGAACGATTTCCTGGGCCAGTGTTTTTAGACCAGTCACGAGGATCTGGCTTATGTTCGAAAGTTCTGGGGTAATAATTCCGCGTTGGGAAAGTCCTTGAACTAACTCTCTGGTGTCGTCCTGAGAGTCGTTCATCAGAAGAGGGACGTGCCTGCCATAATGCTTTGATGTTTTCTGCTATACGGGCAGTTCCTTTGGTATTGGGGTGTGTAAGACTATTGTAGAGATTTGCGTTTGAGGCAAAAGTGTTGTAGTGATTAAGGAAGGTTACATGTGATCTATTGCAGGCCATTTCCAAGTTTTTGTTTGATGGTAGGATGCTGTTGTTAAAATGGTGATTTCCTCTGGCAGGCAGGATGGAGCTAAAAGCCACCAGTGCCCGAGGAAATCTGGCCTGACACATTTCGATGACCTCAGCCCATGTGTCTAGAGGTACAGGACCAGCGGGACAGGAGTTTACACCAACATGAATTATAACATGTTTTAGATTTGAGTTTGCTGGAATTGATTTCAGCCAGATTATAAGATCTTCCACACTCATTCCAGGGATACATATTTTAAAAAAGTTTTCATAGCGGGGGGCTAATCTTTTTGGATTAATAAAACGAATGACAGAGTCTCCAATGAGGAGCATGGTAGATTTATCAGGAATAGACATAACAGAAAGAGTTTCGAGTGGGAAGGTTTTGCATCAGAGTACTTATTTTGTGGGTTAATGGTCGTTTCTTTAATGGGATTGTTAGGGTTAGTTGTTACTTGATTTTCATGGACAGAGAGAACAGTGAAGGGGTTAGATGTGGGAACTGAGTAGTGGATATTAGTGGCGGTCAATTCCGATGTAGGAGGTGGGGAGAGAGTCCCAAGATCTTTGTTTACTTTTCTCTCTAGTGGAAGTGCGTGTTTCGCTGCTGACTGTGATGCGGTCAGGCTTTCCGGTTTTTCATAGTCCTCAGACCATGACTGTGATTGAGAGTCTATAACGGAAATATCGTTTCCAGTAGATGATCGATTAAAGTCATTTGATTCTGTTTGCGTGAAACTATCGGCAGTTGGTGGATTTTTGGAGAGGAAAGGGGAAGTCTGTGAGGATACTGAAGCAGATTCAGTTGAAGCATGTCTAGTTTTTTTCATTTCGGAGTGGATAGTCCCTAGACGAGTTTTTAGTGAGTGATTTTCTTTTACCAGTACTGCATTTGTCTTTTCTAGGTTAGTTATGTGTGTTTTTAAGTCTTCTAGGTTAGAGCTGAATACATTGAATTTGTCATTTATGTTAGTACGAAGTTCATTTTTAATAGAAACTTTGATGTCTTCAACCAAGGATGATATGTTAGTTTGCAGAGAGGTTTGGGAATTGATCAAGGTATCGAACTGCTGTTCTAGACAAAACACCTTTTGCTTCAGTTCGGACAGTGGACTATTTGTATATTGGCTGCGGGTTGTGCGACGTCCAGGTCGTCTGCATTGCAGTCGCGTTCTTTTTCCCACTGGCGTGTCTGCCTTCTGGACAGTCTTTGTCAGAGATTCATCTCCAGAATTGCCAGAGTCCTTCTGAAGAGAAGAGAGAGGGCTAATCGTAAGCTCCTGCCCCCCCTTCTTCCGTAACATGTCTTTCCGCACCGTGTCATCGTCTTTCCATACCGTGCCCTCATCTTTCCGCATCGTGCCCTCGTCTTTCCGCATCGTGCCCTCGTCCTCACGTACCGTGTTATCGTCCTCACGTACCGTGTCATCGTCCTCATGTACCGTGTCATCGTCCTCACGTACCGTGTCATCGTCCTCGCGTACCGTGTCATCGTCCTCACGTACCGTGTCATCGTCCTCACGTACCGTGTTATCGTCCTCGCGTACCGTGTCATTGTCCTCGCGTGCCGGGTCATCGTCCTCGCGTACCGTGTCATCGTCCTCACGTACCGTGTTGTCCACACGTGCCATGTTATCGTCCTCACGTACCGTGTTATCGTCCTCGCGTACCGTGTCATTGTCCTCACGTACCGTGTCATCGTCCTCACGTATCGCGTCAGAGATAGAGAGAGAGAGAGAGAGAGAGAGAGAGAGAGAGAGAGAGAGAGAGAGAGAGAGAGAGAGAGAGAGAGAGACAGACAGACAGACAGACAGACAGACAGACAGACAGACAGACAGACAGACAGACAGACAGACAGACAGACAGACAGACAGACAGACAGACAGACAGACAGACAGACAGATGCTGGCATCTCTTCTTTCATTCTGTGTCAGCATCAAAGCATCCTTTTTCTAAGGCATCCTTCAGTCTCCTAAGATCATGGAGTTGCGCTCTAGGTGTTAATTATGGTACAGCGCGGGGTGAATGTACCAGCGAAAGCTGACACATTTCTGCCAATATTGATTTCTCTGGTACCAGACGCAGAGCAGTCTGAGGAACCCCAGGGTCAATACTCACCCCAGGTAATCATGTCTGGGTAAACACATGCATGTGGTGGCATAGAAAGGGGACGGGACAGCCTAGTGGTCAGAACATTGCGCTCACAATTTGACGTCCTGGGTTCGATTCCCGTTCGGGGGAACTTTTCTCCTGGAGTTAACATCAGTGCCGACTCCACTCTCACCAAAAGTATTTCGGAGGAGACACGTTGACCAATTAATGCACTGACCAATGAACACACTGACCAATGAACACACTGACCAATGAAAAGCCCCTCACACGTAATTGACAGTGTCTGAATACTGGACGTGAGACTCTCAGGGACTGAGGGAAGGGGGTGGGGAAGGGAAGAGGAGAGGCAGGAGGGGGGGGGGGGGGGGGGGAGGAGAAACAATGAATAGTGTCCCTAAAGGCTCATGCCATCAGAGACAGAGCGCTCTGTAAGGAAGGTTGTCACGCGAGGTGGGATGGAAGTGACGTCTCCAATCTTTCCTTTCGTCAGAAGTGGAGGTCTCTATGTACCCACCACAAGAGGGGGAGGAGGGATGGGGGGGAGACAATAGCCGAGGGAATATTGTCAACCGAGACAGATGGATCACCTGTTTCTGAGGGAATTGTGTAGGAATGTAAGGTTGTCATACCAGTTAGGATGAAGTGACGGCTTTCAACTTTATGAATCATAAGCTGGGATGTCGTATCTTTGTGGCACAACAGTACGCAAGCTTATAGAATACAAGTGGTGGAGAGAGAGGGGGAAACTAGAAATTTCTGCACTCATTCAAAAAGCAACTGGTCTTTGGTTCAAATTCCACCAGGGGGGGGGGGGGGGGGGGAGGTTGTATTGGCCTAGTGGTTAGAGCGTTAAGCTCGAGATCTGACGGCCCGATTTCGTGTCGACGCCGATACGCCCTTTTCAGGCTCCTTGGGTTGTTTCTCAAGAGTTAACATCGTTATCAACTCCACTCCCCCGAAAGTTCTTTGGATTAAACTATAGATCGACGTTCCGTGTACAAACGCACACAGAACATCCTACATACACATTACAACCCGTTTTCCCTTTTGGTTTTACACCATTTAAAAAAAATCATACATATACACTCTTGAACAACAACAGGCTGAAAGCTTACAGTGTGCTCAACAGCAGTGAAAGGTGCAGTTTTTACATTTGGCAGCTGGTAAACATCAAGTTGTTCAAACTGTAAAAGTGGATTTTTGAAAACACATTTGACAACAGTTATTATTGGTGTAAAATGTACCCTCAAAAGTCACTGCTTTTTTCCATGTTGTAATGGAAAGATAAGAACAAAATGTAAAAAACAAACAAAAAAAACCCCATAAAAATGTAGACAGTATGAAAGAACAAGTGTGCACGAGGGAATGAGTAATACCAAAACAAAAAAAATGATGATAAAGAGACCGAGAGAGAAAACGCCATCTAAATTTCATCTGTTCCAAAGCACTAGGTAGGTTACAAATAGACCCAAGGTGGCAGTTAACAAGTCAGCCAATCTACACTCACATTCGACCATTAATGTCCAAAATTTACCTTTATATTTTGCCTTTTTGGAGAGTAGGCCATTGCATTGCCTGCGGTAGGAGCGAATGACAAATAAAAAAACAAACAAAGCGCATGTAAACTGGTGTTGTGTTTAGACATCATTTCCAAAGTCAGAATGCAGCTATCTTAATGGTTGGCAAACGGTTGCACAGGCAAAAATATCACCATTGGTAAACCTTGGAGCTCTAGCCCTAGAATGAAAAAAAAAATGAAACAAAAAAAAACAACATTATGTGCGACGGACGCCATAGTCTTCTTTTTCGTTTTCAAGTTCTTCTTTTATTTCGAGGATGATGGAATAAGCACTCGTATGGTTTTTAACATCCAGTTCCCGTGTGTATGCAGTTTTCTAAATTTTGTCATCCGTTCCTACTGGCACACTATGGCCTACTCGAGTGGTTAAGAAGTCATTCGGATGAGACTATAAACCGAGGCTCCGTGTGCGAACGCACGCTGAGCATCTTGCGCACACGTTAAATCCTGTTCCGCTTTTCGTAAGAGTAGGCCATTGTGTGCCAGTGGGAACAGATGACAAGATTGACAAAAAGTGCGTACACACGGGGACTGCATGTAAAAAGCACATGAATGCTTATTCCATTATCCTCGCTATAAAAGAATAAATAAATAGATAAAATAAATAAATATTAATAAATAAATATGTCCTCTTGCCTTCCTTACAACCTGCCCTTTCTCCGTAATGGACTGGTCTGTCTGTCTGTCTGTCTGTCTGTCTGTCTGTCTGTATGTCTGTCTGTCTGTCTGTCTGTCTGCCTGACTGTCTGTCTGTCTATCTGTCTGTCTGTGTGACTGTCTGTCTGTGTGACTGTCTGTCTGACTGTCTATCTGACTGTCTGTCTGTCTGTCTGTCTGTCATTCAGCCTGTTTGTCTGTCTGACTGTCTGTCTGTCTGTCATTCAGCCTGTTTGTCTGTCTGTCTGACTGTCTGTCTGTCTGTCTGTCTGTCTGACTGAGTCGTCTTCTTCGGGACAACAGTTTCCCACCTGCAGCTCATTTCATACCAGACGGGCCGGCACAATCCAATTTGTTGGTCGTCAGACACACAGTTTGGGGACTGAGAGATCAAATCCCCAGATATCCTCACCCCGAGACTGGCATTCTTGTTGTCTGTGCTCATGTCAGACGGTGTCGGTCTGGTGTAATAGACATCTCCGCTTACTCTACTGGAATAATTATCGCCCTTGGACAGACTGTAAAGGGGGGAGGAGGAATAGATACAGAGTTGTAGTTTATTTGTTTATTTATCTATTTTTTTTATATAGAGACTTTGTTGATGTTGTCCTTCCATCTCTTCCTCGGTCTGCAGCGAGTGGACAGGCCCAGAACTCAACAAAACTTTGAGAAAGGCAGAACAGAGAAGAGTGGAGGGACTGGTTGTTGAGTCTTCAGGGTGTCCACACGGTCGCCAGACTAAAGGATGGATAGATAGATAGATAGATAGATAGATAGATAGATAGATAGATAGATAGATAGATAGATAGATAGATGGATGGATGGATGGATGGATGGATGGACGGACGGACGGACGGACGGACGGACGGACGGACGGACGGACGGACGGACGGACGGACGGACGGACAGACAGACAGACAGACAGACAGACAGACAGACAGACAGACAGATAGATAGATAGATAGATAGATAGATAGATAGATAGATATAAAGATAGATAATTTAAGCCGTTGATATATTCTGAATGGAAACTAAAGTCATTTCCGTATCTTTGAAAGCTTGTTGTTATAAAAATAAAGGTACTTGTATACTTTGGCTCTGATCTGTATTCGTTTTTGTTTCTCTACAAATTTTCGTAATTTCTTTTTTTGTTGTTTATAGAACGAAAGTCAATTTTACACTTGTCTGTAGACTGAACCATTTCTGCATATTTGAAATGTTTTTTTTCGAGGGGCTGTTTTAGAGATGTATGTTTAAGAGATACAGCACATTCGTGTTTTCTTTCTTTCTTTCTTTCTTTCTTTCTTTCTTTCTTTCTTTTCTTTCTTTCTTTCTTTCTTTCTTTCTTTCTTTTCTTTCTTTCTTTCTTTCTTTCTTTTTCTTTCTTTCTTTCTTTCTTCTTTCTTTCTTTCTTTCTTTCTTTCTTTCTTGTCTGTCTGTCTGTCTGTCTGTCTTTCTTTCTTTCTTTCTTTCTCTTTCTTTCTTTCTTTCTTTCTTCTTTATCTAATCTGCTCACTTGCTTACTTACCTACTTACTTTCTTGGCTCTATATTTTTCTTCTTTCTCGCTTTCTAAAAAATGCATTTTCTTCTTTGTATTTCTGTTTTGATTTGTCTTTTTTTCCCCCTCTAAATCTCAGTTTGTTTCCTTTTGTTTTTGTTTTTTTTTCTTCTACATTTTGACCAGTTCTTTTTTCATTTTCTTTATCCTTTTTTCTTTTTTATTGTCTGGCTGGAT
>CM060336.1:39750505-39760505 GCA_030674155.1 Stramonita haemastoma
GCGTGCGTGCGTGCGTGCGTGTGTGTGTTTGATATTTGATTAAAAAATTTTAAAAATTCTTTTATATCAAGGATAATGGGATAAGCACTCATGTGCTTTTTTTCATCCAGTACCCGTGTGTATGCAGTTGTGTAAATGTTGTCATATGTTCCCACCGGCACACAATGGCCTACTCTTACGAAAAGCGGAACAGGATTTAATGTGAGAGAGAGGCGGAGATAGATAGATAGACAGACAGACAGACAGGTAGAAAGACAGATACTGAAAAATACGGAGAGAGAGAGAGAGAGAGAGAGAAGAGAGAGAGAGAGAGAGAGAGAGAGAGAGAGAGAGAGAGAGAGAGAGAGAGAGAGAGAGAGAAGACAGACAGACAGACGGACAGACAGACAGACAGACAGACAGACAGACAGACAGACAGACAGACAGACAGACAGACAGACAGACAGACAGACAGACACGACACAGACAGAAAGACAGAGAGGAACGCAGGGAGAAATGCAGAAGGAGAGTAATCAAGCAACTTAATTTAATGACAACTTCGTTTGGCCAAAAGAAAAAAATACCTTTCACTCAATTTCCATCACATTCTGGCAAAAAGACGCCCGGCGGCTGATCGTCTGGCACTGTGTAGAGAAGAGTGAGTGCCCTTGCCATTTCTCTGGTAAATGGAGAACGTTGGTCTCCAACGAATGACCTTCACACTAATGTCCTTGTGATGTGGGGGTATCAGTCTTGGACATCCTGAGACTGCTGTGACACCGGTTACAATGAAGTCAGTCTCAGTTTTCCTCACGAAATGCCAGATATGAGAGAGAGAGAGAGGAGAGGAGAGAGAGAGAGAGGAGAGAGAGAGAGAGAGAGTAGAGAGAGAGAGGAGAGAGAGAGAGAGAGAGACTTTAGACTTCAGACTTTTACCGTTGGTAGTAGTATGTTTACAACACTTGTAATGAGCCCATTCCCTATGCCTAATTTGCTTTGTATTGTGGTCTAAGGCCGATGTACAGGAAGAGAGAGAGAGAGAGAGAGAGAGAGAGAGAGAGAGAGAGAGAGGAGAGAGGAGAGAGAGAGAGAGAGAGAGAGAGAGAGAGAGAGAGAGAGAGAGAGCTCTTCTATCCCATCCCAGTTCATAGGTTCCTGGTATTTCGTTGGGTAAGTAGGGGACATTTTTTCGTAATCCAAGAACTGATTCATATGAAATAATATGTATATGCAATGCTGGTTTTGTTTTATGTTTGCTTATCCTGTCAAGTGAAATAGATTGAAATAAATACCATGAATACTAGAGAAAGATACTCGCAAGGAACTAGTCATTTCTGTCTGCAGATGCTAATATATTTAGTGAAGGTGTCTGTACATCGTGTGTGTGTGTGTGTGTGTGTGTGTGTGTGTGTGTGTGTGTGTGTGTGTGTGTGTGTGTGTGTGTGTGTGTGTGTGTGTGTGTGTGTGTGTGTGTGTGTGTGTGTCACAGACAGAGGAAGAGAAAGAGACAGAGAGATGTTACAGTTGTGCACTTACTCACATGATGATTCACACAATAAATGCACAGATACTCATCAACACACAGTTTGTGACTAACCATTATCACTCTCTCTGATGAGAAGGATGCAGGAAAAAGTCAGTGTTCTTGCCACAACAATCAGAAAAGGTCACATGCATATATACCTACATTGTCTAACGAGAGCTGACATTTACCTTGAAAAAGGGCGACATAAGAGCCCCGTGACCAGACCGTTGGTGACATTTAACCCTGTCTGATTGACAGACGAGGCTCTGTAGCCGACACACACTGACTGTGGACTAGAACCCCGGGGCAAAGAAGGTGGATCCCTCTGCATGGTACCGTCATTGTCTGATCCTCGGGGTCTCTGAGAGACATTCGTCATCAACATTACTGTGGCTGTTGCCGCCTTCCTTCTCTGTTTGTATGTCTGCCTGTCTCTCTGTGTGTATATGGTCATCTGTTTGTCTGTCTCTCCGCTTATTTGGTCATCTATTTGTCTGTCTTTCCATGAATTTGGTCATCTGGTTGTCTGTCTTTCCGTCTCTCTGCGTATTTGGTCATCTGTTTGTCTGTTTTCCTGTCTTTGCGCATTTGGTCATCTGTTTGTCTGTTTTCCTGTCTCTGCGCATTTGGTAATCTGTTTGTCTGTTTTCCTGTCTCTGCGCATTTGGTCATCTGTTTGTCTGTTTTCCTGTCTCTGCGCATTTGGTCATCTGTTTGTCTGTTTTCCTGTCTCTGCGCATTTGGTCATCTGTTTGTCTGTTTTCCTGTCTCTGCGTGTATTTGGCCCTGGGTTTGTCTAGCTGTCTCATACATCCAGAAGACAAACAGAAATGTCAAACAGCAGTAATGAACTACAACGATTTGCAAACACAGGAGCTAGAGGTGTGCTAAGAAGTTCATCAAAATGTTCGTAGATTTACATCAGACGACTGTTTGTATTCTTATATTCTGTTGTTGGTTCATTATGACTAATGCATATCTTTCTTCAGAAATTGAGAAGTTTTGTCTTAGTAGTAAGATGCTGACACTGCTAAACGTGAAGTGTGGTCCATCATTAGCTTTTGTGCTATGAAAAGATGTTTTCACATTGCTATTAATATATTGCTCAGTCTGTTTTGCTCAGTATTAACTTTGTGATGAGAAAAAGCTGAACAGATCAAGCATTTCTGGAGACAAAACAGCAAGAAGCAGTTCTTAGGGACTATTCATTAAACAAATTATTTATTCATTTTATTTATTCATTTATTCTTTTATATCGAGGATAATGGAATTAGCACTCACGTGCTTTTTTTTTTAATTCAGTCGCCGTGTGCGTGCAGTTTTGTAAATCTTGTCATCTATTCCCTTTGGCACACAAATGCCTACTCTTTCGAAAAGCGGAACAGGATTTAACGTGTGTGCAAGATGTTCTGCGTGCGTTCGCACACGGAGCCTCAGTTTATAGTCTCATCCGAAGGACTTTAGGGGAGAGTGGAGTCAGCACTGATGTTAACTCCAGGAGAAAAATCTCACCGAACGGGAATCAAACTCGGGTTGTCAGATTGCGAGCGCAATGTTCTGACCACTAGACTATCCCGTCCCATCCACGTTCTATACCTTACCATCCCTCTGTAATCGGCTACTCCAGATTTCTGAAGGAAGGAAGTTGGTGTGTTTTTTTTCTGTGGAGTTTTCTTTCTTGATTGTTCCCCCTGTGTTGTTTGCCCGTGGTGGTCTCCCTTGCTGTCTTTGTATTGCTGTCTGGAACTGTTGGTGTTTATCTTGGCGTGGCAGACTTTTCTTTTTTCTTTTTCTTTTTTTTCTTGTTCCCCATTTGTACCGATCCCTCCAGACGGTCAACGGTTCTTGTTGAGCTTCCTGCCTGTTGACGTCCTCTGTTTAGGGGTTGGGGTAGGGAAGGGGTATGGAGATTTGGGAATAGTGGGGATTTTTACCTTTTTTTTTTAAGGAATTATTCTTTTGCTTTTGTTGCCGCTTCTCTTTCATTTCATTTGTCTGTCTGGTTACCTGTCTGTTTTTTCTTTTTTTCTTCTTCTTCCTTCCTCCGTCCTTTTTTTCTCTCTCTTCATTCTTCCCTTCCTGTCTGCCTTTCTTTTTCTTTCTTTCGTTCTTTATTTCTTTGTTTCTTTATTTTTCTTTATGTATATATATATATATATATATATATATATATATATATATATATATATATATATATATATATATATATATATTATGTATATATATATATATATATTTTTTTTTTTATTTATTTATTTTTTTTTTTTTTATTAGTTATCTATTTCTGCCTTCCTTTCTTTTCTTTCTTTTTTCTGTCTTTCTTTCTTTCTTTCTTTTTTTTCTTTCTTTCTTTCTTTCTTTCTTTTTCTTTTTCTTTCTACCTTTTCTTTTTTTTATTTATATACTTCTTTTTTTCTTTCTTTTCTTTCGTTGTTTTTTTCTTTGCTTTCTTTTTCTGACTCTTTTCGTTTTTTTTCCTACTTTTTCATTTTTTACTTTCTGTCATCAGCTTTCTATTTCAGTCGCCCTTGCCTTACTTAGTTTTTCTTCTCTTCTTTTTCTCCTTCTTTTCCTTTAAGTTTTCTTCTTCTTTTCTCCCCTGAAAGTTTCTCATCACTCTATTCATCATCCTTATATTCTTATTCTTCAACCTCTCTTCTCAACTTTTCTTTTTATTCTTCGTTTTTCTTCTTGTTCTTCGTTCTTTGTTCTTCTTCTTCTTCTTCTTCTTCTTCTTCTTCTTCTTCTTCTTCTTCTTCTTCTTCTTCTTCTTCTTCTTCTTTGCTATTCTTCGCAATTCTTTGTTGTTGTTGTTGTTGTTGTTGTTGTTGTTGTTGTTGTTGTTATTGTTGTTGTTGTTGTTGTTGTTCTTCTTCTTCTTCTTCTTCTTCTTCTTCTTCTTCTTCTTCTTCTTCTTTTTCTTCTGCCGCTGCTGCCGCTGCTACTTATATTCCTTTTCGTGGCAGTTTTCCCCCTTTTGGGGTTGCCTAATGCATCTGGTTTTAATTGCATTCTTTGATTCACTGTTTTTGATTCGTCTAAGGGATTGGGGTGGCCCAGTGGCTGGTTCGTTGCGATCGAGATATCACGGCCCGGGGTAGAACTACCACAGAGGCGTCTGTTTCAGGGGATTTTACCCCTGGAGTTAACATCAGTACTGACTCCACTCTCCCAAAAGTCTTTCGAAAGAGACTTTGAAAACAAGGATCCGTATGCGAACGCACACAGCTAGAACACCTTACACAAACATTACAAACCCGACCGAGATCCCGTATGCGAACGCACATAGAACATCTTGCCAAACAGTAAAAATCCGACTAAGATCCCGTATGCGAACGCACATAGAACATCTTGCCAAACAGTAAAAATCCGACTAAGATCCCGTATGCGAACGCACATAGAACATCTTGCCAAACAGTAAAAACCCGACTAAGATCCCGTATGCGAACGCACATAGAACATCTTGCCAAACAGTAAAAACCCCGACTAAGATCCCGTATGCGAACGCACACAGCTAGAACATCTTGCGCACACCATATAAACATGTTCCAACTTTTGGACGAGTTTTACCCTTTTAGTCAAGTCAAGTGAAGTCAAAAACACTTTAATCATCCCTGAAGGGCAATTACAATGCGTATTGTTTTCTATTGTTTCTATTTTTTTATGCCGGTAGAAATTGTTCACAAGATTAAAAAGAAAACCCATATGTA
Source organism: Stramonita haemastoma (assembly GCA_030674155.1). Taxonomy (NCBI): domain Eukaryota; kingdom Metazoa; phylum Mollusca; class Gastropoda; order Neogastropoda; family Muricidae; genus Stramonita; species Stramonita haemastoma. Next base: position 39,755,720 of record CM060336.1, read on the forward strand.
CACAGTAGAGGTGTCATGTTTAGAGACAACATCCCCGAGACATAGACAAAATGTCAACATTGGTAAACCTTGGAGTTCCAGCCGAGGAACGAAAACAAAAGAAAAAGACTTGTCTGGCTTTAGTTTATGGTAATGGTGTCCCATAAGCTAAGCGGTCTTAGGGGAGCGAGGCATCAGAGACCTCAGCTTCTCGAGGGTCCAGCATATTGAGTGTGGCGCTCATCTCCTCTCCCTCGCTGCTTTACCTTCCTGACCCTAAAGAGGGCAGGTACCCATTTACAGCTGGGTGAACTGGGGGGATTTGTGCTGAAGCCAAGGTGCGCAAACAGTCACCCATCCAACTGGTAACCACGCCCGACACTGCTTAACTTGACTTGGGGAAAGCGAGCGCTCTGACCACTTAGCTATCCCGCCCCCTGGTTTTAGTTTAGTGCATTTTAAAATAGGAAGGGGGGAGGGGGGATCTGGAGAATGAAATAATCCTTGTGTTTGCTTCTGTTACCAGTAACAGTGTGATTAAAATGTCCCAGCCTCAGACAAGAGAAGCAAGGTGTAGCGTTAATTGTCCAATGGATCGTTGGCTTCCTTAGCCGTTTGAGCCATCGAGCTTTGTGTTGTGAAAACTCTTGTAGTTTTTAGTTTCATATAAGTCTGAGTCTGAGTCCTCATTATAAGGCGAACGGCCGAATTTGTCAGAAGCTGTGTAAACATAGTCTTCGAAAAAAAATCCATAGTTAGCGAAAAGCCTGTGTTGCTTTAGCTACTTGTAGTTTCTCTTGGAGGAAAAAAAACTCACTATGTGTAACAACAGTCTCATCCCCCATCTATTCCTTATCCATAATGTCGGCAAACAAATCATGAGCGTCCAGGAAATGGTCATTGTTAACAGGAAGGTGGCAGTTCCGCTAAGACATTCACCTGTCTAACAAGTAAATTGTGAGGTTTGGGGTTCGATTCCAACCTTCCCCTTTCTGCTCAGTTTGACGAGAAAATCAAACTGAATGTCAAGATCCTTCGGATGAGACTATAAAACGAGGCCCTGTGTGCGAACGCTCGCAGCGCATCTTGCACACATATTAAAAACCCGTTCTGCCTATTGGAAGAGTAGGTTATTTAGTACCGCGCCGGTAGGAATGGATGACAAAACTGAAAAAAAACGCATGTACACAAATTTCGTGTTTAGACACCATCCCCGAAGTCAGAATGTGGCAACCTAAATGCTGGGGGGAAAGACAGTCGCATACGCAAAAATCTCACCAATGGTGAACTCGGAGTTCTAGCCAAGGAACATAGAAAAATCCAGTCATTGTTTTTATCCTTTTTTTTTTTTTAATTATGAAGATATTGGAACAATAACTCCCATGTTTTAAATCTTTCTTTTTGTAGTGGTCATAGCGCTCGCTGTCCTTCAGCCAATGTTAAGTAGCGTCGAGCGTGGTTACCAGTTGGATGGGTGACCGTTTGTGCGCCTTGACTTCAGTACAGTTCCCCCAGTTTACCCACCTGTAAATGGGTACCTGCCCTCTTTAGTGTCAGGGAGGGTAAAGCAGCGAGGGAGAGGAGATGGGCGCCGCTCTCAACATGCTGGCCCCTAGAGAAGCTGAAGTCTCTGATGCCTCGCTCGCCTACGACCACACAGGTTCTGGGACACCAACCATCCAGTCTCCTATGGCATAGTTAGAATAGTGGAAGTTCTGCAGCAGTAATGGTGAGATCCTTGTTCCTCGTTAGAGTACACTCTTTTCTCGTTACGCCAAAGCACAGGCAGGGCACATCAGAGTTTTGTTCTGGATTGTGGAGATAGTGTATTATATTCTCCTTTCACAGTGGAGATAGTGTATATATTCTCCTTTTGTGTTGTAATTCATGCCATCATGCCATAATACCAATACCAGCATTATCTCAGTCAACAGAAACATTCATGTGAATTACAAGCCATATGTAGCTACCTCATTGTTTTAAACCATAGGTTCAACAGTTGTTATTGGTGATGGTAGTTTGTGGGGTAGGGGGTTGCTATTACCTTTTCTTACTTTATTATTTTTATATCTATATTCCCTAATCAGGGCAAGGACCGGATGAGAAAAAGTGTGTCATACTTACTTTGTAACCCTTGAAAAATAAAGATTATTCATTCTCTCTCTCTCTCTCTCTCTCTCTCTCTCTCTCTCTCTCTCTCTCTCTCTCTCTCTCTCTCTCTCTCTCTCTCTCTCTCTCTCTCTCTCTCCTCCTCTCCTCCTCTCTCTCTCTCTCTCTCTCTCTCTCTCTCTCTCTCTCTCTCTCTCTCTCTCTCTCTCTCTCTCTCTCTCTCTCTCTCTCTCTCCTTCTCCCAGCTCTCTCTACTTCCCCCCACCCTCTCTCTCTGTGTCTCTGTCTCTCTCTGTCTCTCTCTCTGTGTCTCGGTGTGCGTGTGTGTGTCTCTTTCTGTGACTCTATGTGTCTGTGTCTCTATGTCTCTGTCTGTCTGTCTGTCTGTCTCTCTCAACAGAATGTGACACCGAAGAGGCAGCGTTGTGCAAATGTGAGGGGACAGGCAAGATGAACAAAGTGCAAGGGATTATATGACAGCATAATGGACACTAAAAGCGATAGTGGAGCAGAAGGTACTCATGATTTTGAGCACACGAGAGGTATTTTTTTCTGAATCAGAAAATTAACACACAGAATCAGGATCGAGTTACAGCAATGTGGCGGCTTTCCAATACGGTAACATGAAAATTGTAACAGGAGACATGGTGATCTCCCGTCTCACGGTACGAGAAGTTATTGTCGAAAACAAAACTATTCTCGACGCAAATCCTGGCAGAGACGTTTCTCAATCGCTCCTTAGGTTAGTCACTCCTTTGCTATATTCTTGTTGTTTTGGTTTGATTAAAGACAATGTATGCCAGACTCTGTGTGTGGTGTGTGTGTGTGTGTGTGTGTGTGTGTGTGTGTGTGTGTGTGTGTGTGTGTGTGTTTGTGTGTGTGTGTGTTTGTGTGTGCGTGTGTGTGTTTGTGTGTGTGTTGTGTGTATGTGTGTGTGAGTGTGTGTGTTTACACACAGATGCTTGTGTGAATGCATACATGCTTGTGTTTTGTGCTTTGTAACTCTTCGTTTTTACTAAAAGGTAAAGGTATGTCGAATAGACATGCGTATGGTTGTACCAGTGTCTACAGACTTACAAGCCTCAGAATATTTTTGTGGTGTGTTCTAAAATCGACATGTTAAAGCACAAGACCATTGTCTTCGGCAATGGAAGGATCTCCTCCAAAAACACCTGCTGGTGATTGTTTATCTTGACAGGTGCTCGTGTCACTTTTGCATGGCACCTGCTCTCCCTCCAGTATTGTCTGTTGTAACCATAAACTGTTTTGGGTCAAATCTGCTTCCTTCTCCGTCTGTACAAATTTTCCAATAACTATTTCCATTTGCGTTGTATATTCATGTGTGAACTCCATGCTGTCTAATTCCTTTTTTGTAAAATTAGAACTGTTACTGTTTCCTACTTTTGTATTGTATTGTATTGTATTGTATTGTATTGTATTGTATTGTATTGTATTGCTGTGTATTGTATTGCAGTACAGTGTAGTGTAGTGTAGTATAGCATAGCGTACTGTAGTGTAGTGTAATGTAATGTATTGTATTGTACTGTATTCTATTGTATACCGCTTTAAGTCACTGTTTTACGTGTGGGCTGCAGACAATATAAATCACTAAAGAGTGTTTTCTGCTCCACGTGCGAAACTGACTTTTCAATAGAAAGAAATTTTATTAGTTTTTCCGCAAAATTAAATTTTATTGGCTGATCCATCTCAGTTGAAATGCAATTTCCGGTTGTCTTTTGCCGCTTTGGAGTTGAGGAGTGGCACACGGTGTTTACACAGAACATCTTGCGCACACGTTAAATCCTGTTCCGCTTTTCGTAAGAGTAGGCCATCGTGTGCCGGTGGGAACAGATGACAATATTTACGAAACTGCATACACACGGGGACCGGATGAAAAAAAGCACATGATTGCTTATTCTGTTATCCTCGATATAAAAGAATAAATAAATAATAAATAAATAAATAAAATAAATATACTGACACACAGAAAACTCAAGTGTGACACTGGGAACACTTCCTTCCTGTTTTGCGAGGAGAGACGTTAGTGTCTGGGTCTGTTGCTGCTGCTGCTGACTATTCTGCAGACTGTGGACTCTGTCAACAGAAATACTGTTAACATTTTCTGTTTATAGTGTTCAGCAGTTTGTTGTTTTTGCGCAACAAGTTAGGGAAGTTCTATCCCATTAAAAGTAACAACCAGCATTTGGACTTTTTTTTTTTTTAAGCTGAAACATGGAAACTGTAGCTGTGGCGCTCCCAGAAAACGCTTCAAAGACCAGTTTAGGAAGAAGAAGAAGAAGAAGAAGAAGAAGAAGAAGAAGAAGAAGAAGAAGAAGAAGAAGAAGAAGAAGAGGAAGAAGAAGAAGAAAAACAAGAAGAACAAGAACAAGAAGAACAAGAACAAGAAGAACAATCTGTCATTGGCAAAGCTCAATCACTGCAACAGGCTGGAAGCATTTGATCAGGACAAGAGACGCTGTTCTATCAGAAGAGCAAACAGAAAGCTTGAACCTCAGAGAAGGAAGGCAGCAAAACAGAAATACTAGAGACAGAAACAGAGATCAAAGGACCAACCACCAGCATCACTTCCAGTTCCTTCAGCGGCCCAGCATGCAGCAGAACCTGCTCCTCACACATCGGCCTCGTCAGACACCTGAGGGCTGTAGACACTGAAATCATCTCCTGTCTTCCCATGGTC
>CM060336.1:39785505-39803005 GCA_030674155.1 Stramonita haemastoma
AGTGTTGGTTTTCAGAAATATCGTTGATCTTATTTTCTGCTCGAGTTGCGTTTGTCATTTTATTTTTCTCATATCATTACTTAACAGTGACATCGATGATAACAACAACAATAGTAATAATAGCCATCAATTAAGCAGCCAGCAAGCTCCTTAACCAAGATGGTCGTCATAGGGACGCGAAGGACGGATAAGAAGACAGTTTTCTTTCTCCAGGCTGGTCTGTGTGTCCTCAGCTTGTTGCAGCAACACAGACAGGTCGAGGCCAGTCCAGTCTTTGATGTTCTTCATCCAGTTCTTCATGTGTCTGCCCCCTGCGTCTTCCTACCTCAGGTGTGACCTGCAGGATAAGTCATGGTGTGTGTGTGTGTGTGTGTGTGTGTGTGGAGAGAGAGAGAGAGAGAGAGAGAGAGAGAGAGAGAGAGAGAGAGAGAGAGAGAGAGAGAGAGAGAGAGGAGAGAGAGAGAGAGAGAGAGAGAGAAACTATGACATGTGACATGACCAATCCACGCCAGCTTCCTCCACAGAGTCTCACAATATCGCTTACATTATTTATCCTCTTTGTTGAGAAGATCATGCCAGAGAAGAGAGAATAATATGATGCAAGAGAAGATGGTGCAAGAGAAGATCGTGCAAGAGAAGAGAGAAGATGATGCAAAAGAAGATCACAAAAGAGAAAATCGTGCAAGAGAAGGTCATGCCAGAGAAGATCATACAAGAGAAGATCATGCAAGAGAAGATCATACAAGAGAAGATCATGCAAGAGAAGATCATGCAAGAGAAGATCATACAAGAGAAGATCATGCAAGAGAAGATCATACAAGAGAAGATCATGCAAGAGAAGATCATACAAGAGAAGATCATACAAGAGAAGGGAAAAAGATCATGGAAGGCACGCTTCTTGAGAGCCACACCACTCTATCTCTTGGTAGTAGTTTCCTTTGCAATCTGCGGTTTGTTTGTTTTTACATTCATAATATGCATTTGTTGATGCCCTCTATCGCACACGAGCATCTATCTAATTAAAAAAAAATCTTTTAAAATTGAAATCCTTTTTGTAGAGGATAATGATTGCTTTTTCTCAGTGCGCGCGCGCGCGCGCACACACACCACACACACACACACACACACACACACTCACTCACTCACTCACTCACTCACTCACTCACTCACTCACTCACTCACACTCACACACTCTCTTACACACGCGCGCGCGCGCGCGCGCGCGCGCGCGCGCACGCTCGCAGGCACACACGCACGCACGCACACATTAAAAAATTAAAAACTGCCTAGATAGGTTTGCATTTTCATCAGGCTTTTAAGACTAATTTATGACCTTAATTTTTCTGCTTTACTTAGAACTATTTTTAGTTCCTTTCTTTTTTGTTTTTTGTGTCTGTCTTTATTATTCCTTTTTCGTCTTCCATTTTTTATGGCAGAAATATTCTTTTGCTATAGCTTTCTTATCTTTCTTTTTTTATCTTCCAGTTTTTCATGGCAGTTTATTTTCCTTTTTTAAAATTTTTAAAAAATCTTTATTCGTCCATTTTCTTGTCCATTTTTCATGGCAAAAGTTTTCTTTCGTAAATCTCTCTCTTTTTTTTTAAATCTCTCTCCTTTTTTCTTCTTCTTCTCCCATTTCTGTTTCATGGCAAAAAAAGGTTTCTTTTGCGTGTCTCTTTTTTCAGGTTTTTCTTGTTCAATTTTTGTCATGGAAAAGTTTTTTTGTGTGTATTTCTTTTTTTTTTTTTTACCCTTACTTTTCTCTCACATTTCTTTGATAGTCCAAAAGAATGTCCAACATTTCCTGAATGCGATGGACAGTTCTAAATAGATGTCTTGCATTTAGGTACCACCGATGGTGAAGTTTTAATCACCGCCAGAATTTCTGATAAAAGATGCTTCAGGAACTGAAATCCAGTCAGGTGGCCGGCATGATCCTTACTTACAAATGCCGTAACTGAAAAAATAAAATGTTCTAGGTTTTTCCTGATTTTTTTTTCATTGAATCTTTGATAAATTATTTTTTTTAATGATGGAGACGTTGTTAATGGTAACTTGAAACTTGTTTTCCTCCACGAATATTTTCTGAATGATATTGATTTTTTTTAATGGTTAGGGTTTTCTTTTTGCAAATGTCTTTTTTCTGTCTTTTTCCTCTTCCAGTTTTTTCATAAAATAATAATAATTTTTTTATATATAATATATCCTTTTTCTGTCTCTGATTCTATCTGTCTGTCTGTCTGTCTGTCTGTCTGTTTGTTTGTCTGTCTGTCTGACTGCCTCTCTCTCTCCCTCTCCCTCTCTCTTTCCTACGGTATGTCCGTCTCCTTCTTTGTTTCTTGTTTTTCTTTCTCATATTTGTTTAAGTTAATTTTTTGCTGTTTCCTTTTGCTTGTTATTCCTTCCATTCTTGTTTTCCCCCTTTTTCTGTCTGTCTGTTTCTCTGTCTGTTTCTCTGTCTTTCTTTTTTCTTTTTTTTCTTGCTCTTTGTCGTCATGTGTTTTTTGTACCCTTTTCTTTTTTTTACTTTTTGTTTCTTCTTAGCTGTATGTTTTATTTGTTTTTCTACCTTTCTTCCTTTCATTCCTTTTTTCTTCTCTTCTCTTCTTTTGTTTTTTTTTTCTTTCTTTTGCATTTTTTTTTTTTAGTTTTCTTTTCCCTTCTTTCTCTCCGAGTTTAAAAGCAATCAATCTACTTAATTCCTTCTTATGTTTTGATAATAAAAGTTTGTTTCAAGCTTCTTTGGGGGGGGGGGGAGGTAGTGGTGGTGTTATTGATTTATTGATTCTTTTTTTCTTCTCTTTGGTGGGGGGAGGGGGGTTATCGTGTTTTTTGCTTTGTTTTTTTGTTGTTGTTTTTTACTTTTAGGATAATCGAGGTTTTATTCTGATTTTTTTTCTTTCATTGACTATTTGATTAATTTTTTTCTTTTAGATATCTTTAAAAAAAATTGTTGGTTTTTCTTTTCTGTTCTTTTCATTCAGCCCTCCTGCTTTTCTAAGCTCTCAGCTCTGTTGATTAGAATTTTTTTTTTTACCATAACTTCTCTGGTGTTTTTTTTTCAGTACACTTTGACCTTTCCTTTTCCGTTTTTATTTATTCCAGTTTTTTTTTTAATGCAGGTAGTTATGTTTTCTGAGATGCAATTGACGTTGCATTAACATATTAAGTTTTTTCCTCTCTTGTAAAAAGTATTTTAAAAAGTGTTTACTTTAAAAATAATCCCCGCCTGTTTGTCCTAGTTCTTGTTCGACTTGTTGCGTTTTGGTTGTGCTTGCTGTTGTGCGTTCCCCAGCTTAACACTCTGGGGGTCACCTAGAATGTTCACTCTGACTCAATCACCCCTCCTGGGAATCATCGAGGGATTGAAATTGCACACTGAATGAGGAAGTGTGCGTTTATGACTTTTTTCATGTACATCGCCATGTAGGCACGAATACTCCCACTTCAGAGGAGTTGTGTTTGTGGTTATTGTTGATTACTTTGCTGTCGTTGATTTTTGTTGTTGTTGTTGTTTGTTGTTGTTGTTGTTGTTGTTGTTGTTGTTGTTGTGTAGTTGTTGTTGTTGTTGTTCTTCTTCTTCTTCTTCTTCTTCTTCTTCTTCTTCTTCTTCTTCTTCTTCTTCTTCTTCTTTTATTTTTATTTTTTAAAGACGCGACACTTCTTCTTCTTTCTTCTTCTTCTTCTTCTTCTTCTTCTTCTTCTTCTTTTATTTTTATTTTTTAAAGATGCGACACTTCTTCTTCTTCTTCTTCTTTTATTTTTATTTTTTAAAGATGGGACAGGGTCGCGATCTGACGGCTCGGGTGAGAGCTTCTTCTAAAACCATCATTCACAGAGATTTTCCCCCAAGATTTAACATTAGTGCTGTCTCTACTCTCTCGAAAGTCCTTTGGATGAGACTGTAAACTTAGCTCCCGTGTGCGAACACACGCAGAACATTTTGCGAACATGTTCGAAACCGTTTCAATCTGCAGGCTAGTGTGTGCACGCGTGAGAATGGAAGACAAATTGTACTGGGTGTAAAAAAAAAGCACAGGAGTGCTTATTCGTTATCCTGGAAATGAAAGAACTGAAGTTGAATTTGAAAAAAAAAGTCTTCTTTTTCTTTTTCTTCTTCTTCACAATTCTTCTTCTTCACAATTCTTCTTCGCAATTCTTCTTCGCAATTCTTCTTCTTCTTCTTCTTCACAATTCTTCTTCGCAATTCTTCTTCTCCTTCTTCTTCTTCTTCTTCTTCTTCTTTTTCTTCGCAATTCTTCATCTTCTTCTTTATTTTGTTCATGTTCTTTTAAGTCGCTTCTCCTTTTCTTCGTCTTACATTTCTTTTCTTCTTTCTCCTCTCTTTCGTTTCTCTCTCTTTCATTTATGTTCTTTTATTCCTTCCTTCTTTCTTCGTTCTCTTCTCCTTCCTCCCTTGTCACTTCATCTCCGCTTTCTTTGTCTCCTGATTTCTTTCTGTCCATCTTTTATTTCGTCTTTATTTTTTTTCCTGTACATCCTCTATTTTGACCTTTTAATTTTCATTAAAAAAAAAATATTTGGGCAAGAGTTAGACTAGTTAGGCTTTCTCTTGAGAGTCGGCTTTTCATTTTCTTTCTTTCTTCCTTTCTTTCTTTCGTTCTTTCTTTATTTCTTTTTTTTTTTTTTTAATATTTGGGCAAGATTTAGACTAGTTAGGCTTTGTCTTGGAAGTCAGCGCTCTTGGGTTTGTGGTGGGATTGTGTTTTTTTTTCTGCACGCACATTAGGAGTTTTATGTGTTGTTTTAGAGGTGTTGTTTATCTTGCTTTCTGTCCCTGTTGTGATTGTTCTTTGCTCTTCTTCTTGTTTATCAACATTGACAAAAAAAAAACGATGACAGCAACAATAGCAGTAACAAGTATAACAGCAGCAACAACAGCAAAAATGGTAATAATGATAGCAACACGAAGAAGAGAACAAAAGCAACAACAATAAAAGACATTTTAAACGCTCTTGTGTACATGTCAAATCTCTCTCTCTTTCTCTTTCTCTCTCTCTCCTCTCTCTCTCTCTCCTCTCTCTCTCTCTCTCTCTCTAGGGCCGGATGAAAAAAAAGTATGTAATACTTACTCTGTAACCCTTGAAAAATAAAGATTATTCATTCATTCATTCATTCATTCATTCATTCATTCATTCATTCATTCATTCATTCATTCATTTTCCTCTCTCTCTCTCTCTCTCTCTCTCTCTCTCTCTCTCTCTCTCTCTCTCTCTCTCTCTCTCTCTCTCTCTCTCCCTCCCTCCCTCCCTCTCTCTTTCCCTCTCTTTCATTTGCTTGGCTCGACTTGTGTTTATACCCAACTGTTTATTAAAGCAAGAGAAACACCATCCCTGGGGAGCTAACACACAGGCTTGGTGCAAACACAGGGCAGGTACAATTACTGAAGTTGAACGGAGCTCTTCTCTCTCTCTACATTTTATTTCCATTTTTAGCATTTTTGTCCACCTTTTTTTGTTTTTTTTTTCTTTTACATTCTTGTTTTTTCTGTTTTCTTTCTTCTTTTACCTCATTTCCCCCCTGTCTTTTTTCATGTTTTCTTTTCGTTTTGTCATTTTCTTTCTTTCCTATACTTTTGCTAGTTCTTTTTATCTATTCGTTTCGTGTTTTTTTTGTACCGATATTTTTTTGTGACTGTTTTCTTTTCGTTTTGTTATTTGGTTCTCGGCTCTCTGTCTCTGTCTCTCTGTCTGTCTGTCTCTCTCTCGCTCTATCTTGATGTTATCCCTGAAAAGGGCGGGGACTGGATGTAAAAAAGCACATGAGTGCTTATCTATTATCCTCGAATAAAAGAATTTTGCCTTGCCTTGCCTTGCCTTGCCTTGTCTCTCTCCTCTCTCTCTCCTCTCTCTCTCTCTCTCCTCTCTCTCTCTCTCTCTCTCTCTCTCTCTCTCTCTCTCTCTGTGTCTCTCTCTGTGTCTCCCTCTCTGTGTCTCCCTCTCTGTGTCTCCCTCTCTGTGTCTCCCTCTCTGTGTCTCCCTCTCTGTGTCTCTCTATCTCTCTCTCTGTCTCTCTCTTTCTCTCTGTCTGTCTCTCTCTCTCTGTCTCTCTCTCTCTGTCTCTCTCTTAGGGGGCTTTTTAATCGTCGGCTTTGTTTTGCTCTGTGCATTTGGGGTGCTTTTTTTTCTGGATTTTGTTTTGCGTTCGATGTGTGTGTGTGTGTGTGCGTGTGCGTGCGTGCGTGCGTGCGTGCGTGCGTGTGTGCGTGCGTGCGTGCGTGCGTGCGTGCGTGCGTGCGTGCGTGCGTGTGTGTGTGTGTGTGTGTGTGTGTGTGCCTGCGCACGCGCACGGAGGTTTAGAGCGTGTTTCTATTTGTTCTGTAGTTTGCGTTTTTCGAAGCCCTGAAAAAACAGTTATAAGACTAGTAGGAAAACAAAGAGCTGGGATATTGTTTAGAAAGGTGGTGTTTGCTTTCAGAATAACGAGAAGAAAACAAGTTCAATATTTGTGCACGAGCGTACTCGAGCATGTTCGCGCGCGCGGGCGTGTGTGTGTGTGTGTGTGTGTGTGTGTGTGGTGTGTGTGTGTGTGTGTGTGTGTGTGTGTGTGTGTGTGTGTGTGTACGTGTGTTTATTTTCATTTATATTCTTTTATATCGAGGATAATGGAATAAGCTCTCATGTGCTCATGTGTTTGTTTGTGTGTGTGTGTGCGCGCGCGCGCGTGTGTGTGTGTATGTTTGTGTGTGTGGTTGAGGGAGAGGAAGGGAGAGAGAATGAGAGAGATGGGAGAGGAGAGGGAGCGAAAGAGGTAGGGAGATTGAGGTTGAGGTTGAGAGAGAGAGAGAGATAGAGAGAAACAGAGAGAGAAAGAGACCGAGAGACAGAGAGACAGAGAGACAGACAGACAGACAGACAGACAGACAGACAGCGGCAGAGACAGAATTCAAGAGAACTCGGGCTTACACACTTGTGAAAGACAAACTATGCACATAATATTATATACCTGCATGCATTTTCTGAACGAATACTCCCAAACGCGAAAAACTTACAGCCCCCCCCCCCCCCCACACACACACACACACAAAAGGGGAAAAACCTCAACAAAGAAAACAAAACAAACAACACCAACAAAACACAACAAAACAATAAAAATCAACCAACCCAACAACAACAACAAATGTAAAAGGGACATTTTCCACCACCACTACCACTACACCCGCCATACACAACAACAACAACAACACCCAGAAGAACAGCAAACACAATATATATTTTTATAGACATTTTCCGGTTTTCTGCATGAGGAAAAGCATTGAGGAGAATAACGGCCATGGCGAAAGCTAGGCCAGGCTAGAAGGGGTCTTCAATTCTGCCTGAGGGGACGCGTCTCTTTCAGTCAGGGTTATTGGCCTTGACTGACAAAGGGAGAGGCAGTAAAAGTGTTGCCCCTGTTCCTGTTTTATGGTGATATACATCCTCATCCGGGACGGGGTGGCTCAGTGGTCAGAGCACCCGCTTTCCCAAAGCCAATGTTAAGTCAAGTCAAATTCTTTTATTTCGAGGATAATGAATAAGCACTCGCGTGCTTTTTTTAATTTTTTTTTTTACATCCAGTCCCTGCCTTATCAGGGATTATTACATCATTTAAAAAACACCTCTAACTAGCAGCATCGAGCGTGATTATCAAGTGGATGGGTGACCGTTTGCGTGCCTTGGCTTTAGGATAGTCTCCCAGTTCACCCAGTTTTAAATGGGTACCCTCCTCTTTTTTGTCATGGAAGGTACAGCAGCGAGGGAGAGGAGATGGGCGCCACCCTCAATATGCTGGCCTCTAGAGAAGCTGAGGTTTCTGATGCCTCGCTTCTCAACCACTGCATAGATTATGAGACACCTTTACCTTTTACATCCTCATACGGACGCTAGGGCAGTGTTTTTTTTTCGTTTTTCATAATGGAATAAGCTCTTGTGTGTGTTTTCACATTCAGTCGACGTTTGCATGCGGTTTTGTAAATTTTGTCATGTGTACCCACTGGCACCCAAAGGCCTACTCTTCCTAATAAGCGGAACAGGATTTGTGAGCCGGTGGGAACGGATGACAAAATTTACAAAACCTCATACATCCAGCCCCTGTGTACATACGGTTTTGTAAATTTTATCATCTGTTCCCATGGCACACAAATGGCCTGTTTCGCAAAAAACGGAACAGGTTTTAACATGTGTGCAAGAAGTTCTGCGTCTGTTCTCTTCACACACGGAAGCTCGGTTTTATAGTCTTAATCCGAAGAGTGGAGTGGATAAGAGCGTTTGGCCTTCATGCCTTGGGTTTCATGAAGACTTGGGTTCGAATCTTGGCAGCAGTGTCTGTGGAATGAAGACTGGGATTGTTTTAATCTTCTGGTCAGTTGACATAAAACGCTGATATTTATATCAGTGCTTTGATTCTCAAGTTGGGGATTTATTTTATCTCCTGGATCGACATAAAGTGCTAATATGTCAGTGCTTTTAATTCCCAAGATGGGGATTAATTTTATCTCCTGGTCGGTCTACATAAAGCGCTGATAATTATATATCAGTGCTTTGATTCCCAAGGTGGGGATTTATTTTATCTCCTGCAGTACAACATAATACAATAAAATACCTGGCCAATTCTACCCTTCTTGTTCTTTTGTTTCTGTTCATTTCACACCGTTGTGTGTTTATAACGAATTTGAAGGGGGAAAATGGGCTGGTGAATCTAGAAAATTGTAATTTAGAAAATATTGTCAATATGTCATTGGGTGATCAATTTTTAATTTCGTTGTTAAAATGACAATATCATTACTTTTATTTTACAGCTCGTTTTTTTTGTCACTAAAGGCTTAGAATTTGTTTTGAATAGTTTAGGTAGCAATTCATTAATCGTATACACTTACAATTCAGTGGTTACCTACACTTGGTGTTTCTCCAGTACTTTTTCCTCGGGAAAAAGTTCTACCCACATTCTTCCTACCTACCTCGGGTGCAGGATAGCTCAGTGGTCAGAGCGCTCGCTTCCCCCCAGCGAAGTTATGCAGCATCGAGCGTGGTTACCAGTTGGATGGGTGACCGTTTGCGCGCCTTGGCTTCAGTACAGTCCCCCCCCCCCCCCCCCCCCCAGTTCCCCCAGCTGTAAATGGGTACCTGCCCTCTTTAGGGTCAGAGAAGGTAAAGCAGCGAGGGAGAGGTGATGGGCGCCGCCCTCAATATGCTGGACCCTAGAGAAGCTGAGGTCTCTGATGCCTCGTTCCCCTACGACCACATAGTTTATGGGACACCTTTACCTTACCTTTACTTTTTACTCAATAATACACTTACTGACGATGAGTTGACTTGATGCCAAGTTTTACCAGCAAAGTTTTCAGGCAAAGTTATCTGGCGATCATTCCTTTCTTCTACTACTACTAGCTTTTCCCCCGAGCATTTAGAGTTGCCTGTGTAAATCTTTCTTCTCCACTCATACATGCATATCTCTTGTTTGCGTCTCTTGGTTGCACAACTCGCAGTCTCACATCTTCCTTCATGTAGTCCTTCCATTTGATCCTTATTCTCTCTCTCTCTCTCTCTCTCCTCTCTCTCTCTCTCTCTCTCTCTCTCTCTCTCTCTCTCTCTCTCTCTCTCTCTCTCGGGGACTGGATGTAAAAAAGCACATGTGTGCTTATCTATTATCCTCGAATAAAAGAATTTGCCTTGCCTTGCCTTGCCTTGCCTTGCCTCTCTCTCTGTCTCTCTCTCAGTTCAATCTTACTTGTTTTTCTGCATCCATTTTAGCTCTGATAAAACCAAAGAGAAAAGGAGAAAAAAAAGCAAGCAAACAAACGCACAAACGAACGAATCAACCAAGCAACCTACCTACCTACCTACCTACCTACCTTCCTATTTAAATACCTACCTACCTACCTACCTACCTTCCTACCTATCTACCAACCTACCTACCTGTTTACCTACCTACCAACCACCCTTTATCTTCTCACATATCCTGTAGTCTGGTCGACCGTTGCAACACCACTGAAGATTCTGCAACCAGCATATAACAAATAAACTCCTCACGGCAAAAAAGTTATAGAGATAAAACCGAACCTTGTGGAATACCCATGTCAACGATGCAGAACAATAATACCAGCCTTTGAGGCGAATTATCCGCGAGTGGCCGGTGAAATCTGATCAAATCTGTCGATTGACTCTGTTGAAAGCTCTGTCAGAAAGTCGCCTGTGAATAAAAAAAGAATCATCTTACGATCGATGACATCAAAGGCGGCAGAGAGATCACAGGGCGACAAAATGGAAAATTGTCATTAACTGGGCTCCCTGTAGGCACACAAGGTATTAGCCAGTCACAGCTTGACAAATTAGAACGCAGGGGGCTAGCCATGGATGAACTTTCCCTTCCATTCCCTGAAGGAGTCGGTCTTCTTTGATTTTTTATTTTCTGCCTTCTTCCATTCTTCCCATCTGATACTACTGGAAGGAAATTAAATTGCGTGTGTGAAGCATGTCTCGGTAACTGATATGAGAGCGAACTACAAAGGGAGACACGGTGTCTCTAACTGACCTGCGAACTAGACTGCCAGTTAACTCGAACCCAGAGAGGCGACAGATGGAGATAATGCAGACACAAAGTAAGAGGAGAAGAGGAGGAGGTTGATGAAGAAGAGGGAGGAGGAGAGGATAAAGAAGAAGACGACGACGAAGAAGAAGAATTGCGAAGAAGAAGAAGAATTGCGAAGAAGAAGAAGAAGAAGAAGAAGAAGAAGAAGAAGAAGAAGAAGAAGAAGAAGAAGAAAGAAACGAAGAAGAAGAACAACAACAACAAGAAGAACGAGAAGAACAAGAAGAATTCCAAACACGAAAAATAGTTACAAACAAGAAGAAGAATTTCACAGACAAAGAGTTTCAAAAAAGGAGAATTCCAAAGAGGAAGAAAAAGAATTGCGATGAAGACTTGCGAAGAAGAATTGCGAAGAAGAAGAAGAATAGCGAATAATTACGAATAGGAAGAAGAACTGCGAAGAAGAAGAATTGCAAAGAAGAAGAAAAATTGCGAAGAAGAAGAAGAATTACGAAGAAGAAGAAGAAGAATTGCGAAGAAGAGGAAGAATTGCGAAGAAGAAGAAGAATAAGAATTGCGAAGGAGAAGAGGAATTGCGAAGAAGAAGAAGAAGAATTGCTAAGAAGAAGAATTGCAAGGAAAAAGAAGCATTGCGAAGAAGAAGAAGAAGAAGAAGAAGAAGAAGAAGAAGAAGAAGAAGAAGAAGAAGAAGAACAACAACAACAACAACAACAACAACAACAATTGCGAAGAAGAAGAAGAATTGCGAAGAAGAAAAATTGCAAAGAACAGGAAGAAGAATTGCGAAGAAGAGGAATTGCGAAGAAGAAGAGGAATTGCGAAGAAGAGGAATTGCGAGGAACAAGAACAAAAGGAAAAAGAAGACTGATTCCAAACACACACAAAAATTATGAAGAAGCAGAAGAATTTCGAAGAAGAAGAATTTTGAAGAAGAAAAGTTTCAAAGAAGAAGAATCCCAAAGAGGAATAAGAAGAATTGCGAAGAAGAAGAATGGCGAAGAAGAAGAAGTAGAAGAAGAAGTAGACACACACACGCACGCACGCACGCACGCACGCACGCACGCACGCACGCACGCACGCACGCACGCACGCACACACACACACACACACA
Source organism: Stramonita haemastoma (assembly GCA_030674155.1). NCBI lineage: Eukaryota > Metazoa > Mollusca > Gastropoda > Neogastropoda > Muricidae > Stramonita > Stramonita haemastoma. Next base: position 39,797,165 of record CM060336.1, read on the forward strand.
CACACACACACACACACACAGATGTTCCTAGATTGATGGCTTGGTGAAAAAAAAGCAAATCAATGTTTATTCAATGTACTATCTAGAAATAAAATTTTGATTTTGACTTACAACACACACACACACACACACACACACACACACACACACACACACACACACACACACACACACGCACGCAAGCACGCACCCCCCCCCCCCCCCCCCCCCCTCGCACAGATTTATGTATGCAGATAAAAACAAGAGCCCTTACACGTGGTAAAAAAAAAAGAAGACAAACAATAAACGTTTTATTCAAAACAAGTCTCAAACGACAGACGATAAAAAGCAGAAAACAAACCCAGCACCACCCCCGCCTCCCTGCCCAAACTTTACAAAACAACAACACCAAAATCAAAACCAGAACAACAACAAGAACAAACGTGAAAATAAAGTAGATGCAAACGAGATGACTCACCTGGCGCCCACTGGATTTAAACATCATTAAAAACAATAACAACAAACAACAAAAACTCCAACATCCCTGAAACAAAAAAAGCCAAGAAATGGTAATACGATCGAAAGGAAACAAAGTGCATACATCTCTCTCTCTCTCTCTCTCTCTCTCTCTCTCTCTCTCTCTCTCTCTCTCTCTCTCTCTCTCTCTCTCTCTCACTCGCGCGCATGCGCACACACACACACATCTTGCGCAAACGTTGAAACCCTTTCCGCTTTTCTGAAGAGTAGGCCATTGTGTGCCGGTGGGAACGGATGACAAAATATACAAAACTGCACACACAACGGGACTGTATGTAAAAAACAAACAAACCCCAAAACCCACATTAGTGCTTATCCCATTATTCTCGAAACGAATACACACACACACACACACACACACACACACACACAATACACACACACACACGTACACACACACACACACACACACACACGTACACACACACACACACACACACACACACACACACACACACACACACACACACACACACACACACACACACGTACACACACACACACACACACACACACACACACACACACACAGAGGGATGAAGGGAAAAGCATGCAAACACAGCTTCTCACCTAAGACACGAATCAACCCAACTGTCTCCATCGCCGCTGTCGTAGGTTAGAGCTCCCATAAAACAACAACAACAAAACCCCAACAAAAACAAGCGAGCAAACAAACAAGGAAACAAACAGCGAACACCAGCAAAACCCCGCAACAATAAAAGAAAAAATGGCGCATAAAGCTTGACGAAATTAGTCTACTAACGAGAAGGGGAAAGGATTTAGATCCAAAAGAAAGCGTCACAAAAGAAAACGTCACGGAACAAGGCTGTCAACACATACGCTGTATTCTATTCCCATGCAGGTTAAAATCGCAAGGAACAAAAAATAGTAAGTCTGTTGGCACTGCGCTAGGATTTGTCTTGTTTTGTCCATAACTAGTCTTCTTCTTTAAAAAAAAAAAAAGTTTCACAATATACATTACATTCATATTAGAGAAATGTATGTATTGACATGATAGATGATAGAGAACAGTACAATACAATCCAATATGATACAATATAATACAATTCGTAATTACAATACGTATGTAGTGTAGTGTAGTAGTGCAGTGTAGTGTAGTGTAGTGCAGTAGTGTAGTGTAGTGCATTTTATCTTGCAATTATGAATAAGACTAATTTCAAACCAGGGGCAGTGCACTGCAATCTGTGAAATTAAAATAAAAATTAAAATAGGATAAATCCCCAAAGTCGGAATGTGACTATCTTAATTAACGGTGGTCAAACACGTGAGAAATCTCACCACTGGTAAACCTTAGAACTCTAACTGTTGAGCGAAAACAAAGTATAATTTTTGAAAATGTAAAAAAATATAGACAGGTATATGTACAAACACAAAAATAAATCTAAAGTCAAAAGACATTTCAAACTACAGGAACTGCGAAGCTTGCAGATGAAAATCAAAACTAAACACTGATATAAGTACACACACAAAAATAGATTTATAAGCAAAAGATCATTTTTAACTACAGGAACTGCAAAGCTTACACATAAAAATAAATAAAAAATAATAAAGGTATAGTACACACACACACACACACACACACACACACACACACACACACACACATACATACACACACACAAATAGATCTATAGTCAAAAGACAATTTCAAACTACAGGAACTGTGAAGCTTGCAGATGAAAATCAAAAAGAGAGATTAAGTACACACACACACACACACACACACACACACAGAGAGAGAGAGAGAGAGAGAGAGAGAGAGAGAGAGAGAGAGAGAGAGAGAGAGAGAGAGAGAGTCAAAAGAAAAGATAATTTCAAACTACAGGAACTGTGAACTTGCAGATGGGTTGCTGACAGTTTCTCTTTCCCCATCGTGATGTCATCCTGTCTCGATATTCTGTTCTATTTTTTTGTCTGCCTCACATTCGGTTGGTTTTATTTTGCCTGCAGTATCTAGTTGTCTGTCTTTCCACCAAACTTTCAGTTACGTGCCCTATAAAGAGAGTGTGGTTGACTTTTATGCTGATTAAAAACGATAAGACACACAAAACCCGACAAATCCCCCCCCCCCCCCCTCGCCCCCTTGCCCCCCTCCCTCCCCGCTTTAAAAAAAAGGGTTTGTTAGGAATCTAAGAAGAGGAGTGGAAGAAGAAGAGAAAGGGAAAAGAAGAAAAATAATTTCAAAGAATAAGGAGGAGGAGGAAGAAGGAGGTGGAGGAGAAGAAGGAGGTGGAGGAGAAGAAGGAGAAGACGAAGAAGGAGAAGGAGGAGGAAGAGAAGAAGAAAAAGGAGGAAGAAAAGGAGAAGAAGGAGAAGAAGAAGGAGGAGGAATAAAGACGACGACGAAGAAGAAGAAGAAGAAGAATCTATAGTTCAAGATTATAATTTTGCTGATGGTTCTTAAAATAGATAAAGATTTGTAGGCAGATACATTGACTGGCTGTTTACAACCATTTTAAATGTGTAATATGCATTGCATAATAGGAGCTTCCGAAACAGATTAAGAGGAGAATGAAATGTTGAGGGCAGAGAGAGAGAGAGAGAGAGAGAGAGAGAGAGAGAGAGTGCACGCGCGCGCACTCGAGGGTGGGTGGGTGAAAGGGTGGAATTTGTGTTACACAATATTTCAATCTGTTCACAAAATAGCTGTAGACAAGCCGAGGAAGGAAACAAAATGAGTAAAGTACAAAAAAAGTGATCTGTGACTTTGATTAGATCTGAATCTATCAAATGTTTCTGGCGTGGAATAACTAGGCCTATTTCTTTGTTTGAATCAGTTGCTTTAGACCTAAGCCTACTCCCATTTACTCCTGACCAGTTCCGCATTCCGAATCAGCCAGTTTTTATGTTCTGTCTTGACGCAGGCAAGTTTTGTAAGTTAGTGCACTCTACCTCGCTTCTTGATGCTTGTACTGTTTGGTTTGTCCCAGGCAACGGGAGACTGTCTGTCTGTGAGTTTCTCACACATCGTGAATGCTAACTGGCTGCAGTTTTTTAATTTTTTTTTTTTTTTAGTGGTACTTGAAGTCGATGATGTGAAAAAATGTCACTACACGATCTCAATAAAAACCTAACACAAAGAACAACCAAATAAAAAGACCCCAGACACACGAACGACCAAAAAATCACCCTCCTCCTCTAAACGGACAAAAATCACCTTCCTGGGTACAAACCATTCCGCTCTCTGTCTGATCGGTAGCATAATTATAGGCCTAGTCTAGTCTAGTAGGCTAGACAAGGTTGGCAAAAAAACCCATCTTGGAGTAGATGAAACGCTTTGGTTCCCCCCCCCCTTCCCCCCAACCCATGATGGATCTAGATCTGTATTTTTTCCTTGTTTGTGGTGGCTTTATATCATAGTAAGGTCGGAGGCTTCCTCTGATACTGGTAAGCATGTAATCTAGTACTAGTACTAGTACTACTACTACTACTACTAGATAGATAGGTAGATGCTCATCTTAGAATAATATATGGCTGAAAAAAAGAGCTCTGTATTTCCAACAAGAAGAGAATAATTGGCAAATAATTTTAATCAGAAGAGGAAGCTGTGAGTTTGAGAACACGGACAGTTCAGCTTGGCATAGGCCTACACCTATCTACACCGCTAGCATACATAGCCTACCCCTATCTCTGCCCCTAGCGTCATCTAGAAAAACGTCACTTGAAACAACGTAATTTGAAACAACGTCACTTAGAAGGGTAATCAGTTTAAACAACGTCATTTACAGCGATGCTGTAGTCAGTTTTCTAATGTTTTACTATAAGCCTTTTTATCGTCATAAACACACGGCAAAGTCTATCGTTCAAATGTTAATGTTCAAATGTTCAAAGTCAAACTTTTATGTCCAGATGGTGGTATATTGAATAAACAGTGTAATTGCTTTTTTCAATCAAGCCATCTATCTTTTTTGCAAGAAAAAATGTTTAGATTACAGAAATGTATAAGAATAAACACAAAAAAACCGAAACAAGCCAACCAAATTAATATAATCAGTATCTTCAGACACATGCGTGTGTGTGTGTGTGTGTGTGTGTGTGTGTGTGTGTGTGTGAGAGAGAGAGAGAGAGAGAGGGGGGGTGTACAAAAACTCATCGGCTGGGCCTATATCTCTAAATCGTCCAGTGGAGTGCAACATTTCAGCCTATAAAGCAAAAAAACTGAAGCATTTCTGCCAGAACACAAATATCCCTGGCTAAAGGAAAAGCCCATACCCCATGATGTATTTTTGTAATTTTCTAAGGACGTAAAATATCTACATCTAGATCTATGTATCTTTGGCTTTTGCCATGATTAAGTGCATCTCTGTGGACGGGTTTGTTGCCTAGCTAGATTCAGAAGAACGAGGAATCGAAGAATCACTTTAGAACTAGAACGGCATAATACAATCTTGTGAAGAATAAGTGCACTGACGTTGCACGGCATGGAACAAGAAATGTTTGTATTTCTTAGTCGTATAATATTTGAACTGAATACTCTGTAAGGATTTAAGAAATGCCAAGTGTTTCTAAATACCTATGTTCATCATCTGTATGCACGCACATAATTATTGTGTGTTCTGTTTGTCAATAAGTCTGTACGCTCGTCAGTGTGTTTGCTAGTATGCGCACAGCAAATGTAGATCTATCGCTTGTGTGCTTTCCCTCTCTCTTCATGTCTTTAGAAAACGAATTTTATCAAGTTGTTTGTTCATTCAAATCTGTACTTTTCATGTGTGATTTTTTTTCTTTTATATCGAGGATAATGGAATAAGCACTCTTGTGCTTTTTTTCATCCAGTCCCCGTGTGTATGCAGTTTTGTAAATGTCATATGTTCCCACCGGCACACGATGGCCTACTCTTACGAAAAGCGGAACAGGATTTAACGTGTGCGCAAGATGTTCTGCGTGCGTTCGTACACGGGGCCTCGGTTTAAAGTCTCATCCGAAGGACTTTTCGGGAGAGTGGAGTCAGCACTGTTGTTAACTCCAGGAGAAAAATCTCCTCGACCAGACTCGAACCCGGGTCGTCAAATTGCCAGCGCAATGTTCTGACCACTAGGCTATCCATCCCCCCCTCACACACTGTTACATGTACTGTGCGTATTAAAAATACAAAAAGACGTCACTGACAAAAAGAAACAGAACCCAGGACCTCGAAAAAAGTAGAGCCTCTTAAAATGTCGTCACTGCTTTAAAAATAACGTTTAACCTTCAGATTCTTCTTCTCTATTTTCGCTCCATCGTTTAGTTGCTACTCGACTAAAATACCGCAATATACGCCCACATAGACGTCTATATATAAGACGCTCAATGTGGGCGATATAC
>CM060336.1:39808005-39818005 GCA_030674155.1 Stramonita haemastoma
CCTTGTTACAGCCTGAAAAAGATCTTACTGAAATCTTGATAGGTAAATTTGGGAATGTACTTGTTAGGTTTTGACTTGGAATTGGTAATTCAAATGTAAATAACAGATATAACGATTAATCCCAAAAGTGCCATTTTTGACAAAATTGAAACCCAAATCCATTTTCTATTTGAATGTATAAAGTTTACAGACTTGAGAGAGAAGAAGAAATACCCGTCAAACTGACTCAAAAATCGGTAGGCCTGATGTAGAAATGCAAATGAACAATGCATTCAAACTATTTTAAATAGTGAAAATGTTTGCCATTTGAGACATTTGGGTACGTATACTTTCTATGCTCTGAAAGCCCGAGAACTTTTTTTAAAAGTGTAATTGTATGTCTGTGGGGACACTGGATTTGTCTGTGTGGTTAACCATCGGGTATATTGTTCCCCTTCCTCCGGTCCTTCGTTTCCATTTTCCTTTTCCAGAGATTGCTATGCACGGATTGGTCAGCTGCGTCACCACAGACTTGGCTCCCCCCTCCCCCCCCCCCCCCCCCCCCCCAAAGAAAAAAGATACTAAAATGACTTAAGTAGGCGCAGCTGTTGTCTCCCAAGCCAGAAGGAGCCTACCCTACCACTACTGCTGTCTATGGTGTCCCCTTGCCCCTATGAGGGTCAGGTTTTGTTTTCTTTTTTGGTTTTTGCCTTGTGATGGGAACGGGGTAGCTCAGTGGTCAGAGCGCTGGCTTTCCCCCAGCCAAGGTTAAGCAGTGTCGAGCATGGTTGCCAATTGGATGGGTGACCGTTTGCGCCTTTGGCTACAGTACAGTCCCCCAGTTCTCCCAGTTGTAAATGGGTACCTGCCCTCTTTAGGGTCAGGGAAGGTAAAGCAGTGAGGAAGAGGAGATGGGCGCCGCCCTAAATATGTTGGCCCCTAAAGAAGCTGAGGTCTCTGATGCCTCGCTCCCCTACGACCACACAGGTTTTGGACACCTTTGCCTTTACCTTTTTACCTTGTGGTGGTAGCGCTGGTAAAACCAGTTCTGGGTATAGGTAGTGTCACTTTGTTCAGCACACCATGAGCAAAACAATGCCAGTGCCGGTGGGAACAGATGACAAGACTTACAAAACTGCATACACACGGGGACTTGATATAAAAGAAAAAGTACTTGAGTGCTTATTCCATTATCCTCATATATATATAAAAACAAACAAACAACCCAGCCCTGATAGATATCGCTATTGTCTTGACCTTTCTGTTCTCTGTAAGACAGACAAAATACACACGCTAAAATAACCCCCAACCAAACCGCTAAAAACAACCAAAAAAAAACAAACAAAGGAAGAATGAGTAGGTTTTGGACAGTTTGGAGAGAGACAGAGAAAGAAGGGGGGGGGGGGGGGGGGGGGGGGGGGGGGGTGTTATACTAATAGCAAAAAAGAGAGACCCCAACAAATTAAAAAACACACAAAAAAACTGTCCACGAATGACATACAGAAATCTGAGAAGAGTTTCAGAACAGTCAACAGGAAAAAAAAGAGCATAAAGAATATAGGTAAAAAGAGGGGTGAAGTCATATAAACACACACACACACACACATACACACGCGCACGCGCGCGGCGTCGCACCGCACACACACAAAACCACACACACACACACACACCAACAACACTCAAAATGCACTACACACACACTAAACATATGAACTACCATACCTCAAACACGAAAAAACACACAACACAAACTACTTTGAACTAAAAAGGGCCCACTCCTTGGGCGATGTCAGTTTACAAAATTGAACAATGACTGGATGTCAAAAGATATGGAATGCCCATTCATTATCCTGTTAAAATAAAGTTAAAAAACAAAGAGCTAAAAAACAAAACGGTGTTTCATCCATTGGCGTATATGAAGTCGTGGTTAACATTTGACATGATAGGCATGAGAATAAGGAGGGGCAGTAGTTATGGTCCTGTTAAAGATGGGCTTAGTGTAAAATAAAGACGTATAATTAAGATGACTTTATTTTGTTCTGGTGTATTGAAGATGGGGTCTCTGTTATATGACATCTGGTGATAATTAATTGGGGCTTTATATATGACGTCTACTGAATTAAGACGGGGCTTTATATAATATGACGTCTACTGAATTAAGCAGGGCTTTATATATGACGTCTACTGAATTAAGATAGGGCTTTATATATGGTGTGGTGAATTAAATGGGGCTTTTTTCTTTATGACATCGGATGATTAAAGATGGGGCTGTTTTTATATGACGTTGATGAATTACAGTGGGGTTTTTTTTTATGGCGTCTCGAATTAAGTAGTTTATGGGCTTGTATATATGGGCAGTTTTTACGCTGAATTAAGGGTAGGGATTTTTTATGGACGTGTGATGAATTAAATAGGGTTTTTTTTTTATACTGAATACGGATGGATGGTAAGAATGGGGATGTTTTTATGGCACCTGTGAATTAAGGCAGGGATTTTTTATGGCCCTGGTGAATAGGGTAGGATTTTTAGGCGGGTAGGAGGAATTTTTTTATGGCACCTGGTGAATTAAGGGTCGGAATTTTTATGGCACCTGGTGAATTAAGGGGATGGATTTTTCTATAGCTTCATGAATTAACCTGAAGTCCAGAAATGCCAGTGCCTGATTTTCTACGCGTGTTATAAATTGTCTTACGTTAGATGATCCCATATGCACGTTGACGATCCTGTAACTATGTCCTAGTATTCAGTGGGTTATGGAGACTCTGAAGCATACCCAGAATGCACGCTGTACTTGGAGAGAGATTGGACTTCCCTAGGCTACTTTTTTCTTCAAGAGACACCTCCAGAAAAAAAAATTCATTTCCAGTTCCCCAACGGCTTCCTCAGGGAGTTTGGGGAGTGATGAGAACAGCTATAGTCTCTGAGCGTCTTGTAACACTGCTATACCAGTACGTTTGTACACAGGATGGAAAGATAGGTTGTTTGTTCGTTTTAATTTAACTTCAGGGTCAGAATTCTTCTGGTTCCTTTTTTGAATGTGTCACATTTTACCCCCTTCCATTTTGTTTTAATTCTGTTGTGTGTTGTTTTGTGTGTGTGTGTGTGTGTGGTGTGTGTGTTGTGTGTTGTGTGTGTGTGTCGTGTGTGTGTGTGTGTGTGTGTGTGTGTGGTGTGTGTCTGTTGTTGTGCTGTGTGTGTGTTGTCTGTCTGTCTGTCTGTCTGTCTGTCTGTCTGTCTTCTCTCTTTCTTCTCTCTCCCTCTCTCCTCTCTCTTCCTCTCCCTCTCTCTCTCTGTATCTACAGGTGTATGTATGTGGTGATGTGGAGCGTGCGCGCGCGCGCGACCGATGTGCGTGCGTGCATGATGTGCTTGCGTGTGTGCATGTGTGTGTGTCTGTGCGTGTGTGTGCGCGCGCTTGTGTGTGTGCATGTACGCGCACACACAAGATCGCAGTCTGTTTGATGGCTACATGGCACACAGTTACCAAATGATACAAAGACTCCTGACCAAAAGAGAAAAAAAATCCTTTCACATGTTGCTGATGTTAGTTCAGATGATGATATCACCAGCAACAAAAAACCCAAACCCTATTATGTGGCGTAAAGGCACAAGCCATTGTCGACAGGACATACTTTAGTGAGGCCATAGCAGGGAAAAGTGGTGGGAAAACATTGCACTGCTTTGTGTTGTGTTGTGTTGTGATGTGCGTTGCGTTGCGTTGTGTTGCGTTGTGTTGTGTTATATTGTATTGTATTGTGTTGTGTTTGATTTGTATTGTATTGTAAACACGGAGCTGTAGCTGAGGAACAAAGAGGAATAACCTGTAAAAAAGGTAGTGTGAAACACGTTCGGGCAAATAGAATTGCGTTATTACTGTATTGTATTCTACTGTATTGTATTCTACTGTAGTGTATTTGTACTATATTATACTGTATCGGATTGAATTGCATTGTATTGTATTGCAATGTATCATATTGTACTCTATTACAAACCTCACAGCTCTAGCTAAGGAACAAGACCCCCCCCAGAAAAACCCAAAAAAACAACCCCAAAACCAAAAAAAGGTAATGCCAGCAAATTCGGCCACACGAGATCTAGGTCATGGCAGGCAGTTTTATGCACCAAACAGAAATCAGCACCCACCCACCCAAAAAAAAAACCGTCGAAGAATCCAACGTATTACAAGGATAACGTCAGATGCCGCGGAAAGATGGAAAACTCAGGCCACAGAGGTTTCGTGGTTATCTGGGAACCCCGCAGGGGCCTGCCTGCCTTATCAGCCTGGTGGCAGCGATGGCAAATTAGTGAGCTGCCTGCCTGGCCCTAAGAAGCAGTCCTCTGCCTGCTTCCTTCCCGTGAGAGATGGGTTTTTTTTCTTTTTTGTTTAGCACTCCTCCTTCCTTTCACTACTCTCCCCCCTCTCTCTATGTCTCTGTCTCTCTGTTTCTCTCTCTGTGACTTTGTCTCTCTCTCTCTGTTCTCTCTCTGTCTCTGTTTCATTATTCATTATTTAGTCAAAGATCATTTATTTCATTCATTAATTCATTCACACACACACACACACACGCACGCACACACACACACACACACACACACACACACACACACACACACACTCTCTCTCTCTCTCTCTCTGTCTCTCTCTCTTCTCTCTCTCTCTCTCTCTCTCTCTCTCTCTCTCTGTCTCTCTCTCTCTCAATTTCTCTCATTTATTATTCATTCAATGATCATTCGTTCATTCACTCATATTCTCTCTCTCTCTCTCTCTCTCTCTCTCTCTCTCTCTCTCTCTCTCTCTCTCTCTCTCTCTCTCTTCTTCTTCTCTCTCTCTTCTCTCTCTCTCTCTCTCTCTCTTCTCTTCTCTTCTCTCTCTCTTTCTCTCTCACTTCTCTCCCACGTTGCCTCTCTGAAATGGTGGTGATTTTATTTTTTTTGGGTGGTGGTGAGTGCAGCTGCATCTTGAAGAAGTCCAAGAGGAAAAGTCTTATTTATATTTTTCCTTCTGTCTGAGGTGTGGAGAGAATCGATGTTGTTGTCGGGTTTGAGAGAAGGTTAAGGAACTGGGGGGTGAGTGGCGTTGGACTGTGGCGACCGATTTGGTTTTTACCGGGTGGGATTGGTTTTTGGAAGTCGCATCTTAGTGGCCCCTGCGCGTGCACGCACGCACGTACGCATACACACGCGCGCACGCACACACAGGCACACACACGCACGCGCGCGCACACACACACACACACACTCACTCATCACTCACTCACTCACTCACTCACTCACTCACTCACTCAAACAGACACACACACACACACACACACACACACACACATACACACACACATACACACACACACACACACACACACACACACACACACACACACACACACACACACACACACACACACACACACACAACACACATTAGTCATCTTACTCGTTTGTAACAAGTATGCTGAACCATAACCGTTTTTTTTTCCAAAGAAAGCAAAGAACGTGAATCTGGCTCCTGCAGACGATTGTTTATGAGATAATACATTTTCCCGAGTTAAAAAAATGTGTGTAATTATACACTAACCACTTAACTGTAAACAACATCAAACTGCTCAATTTTGTTTACATTGTTATAATGAGGAGTAGAATGAGATACATAGTTCATAGAGATATCCTCCATCAAATCAAACAAAGCAAGCAAAACGAACAAGCAAAAGTTGAAGACTGCACTACCACCATCACAGCTACCAATAATCGCAGCAACAACGACTGCAATAACAACAAACGAGAGTAAGAACAGCTACTTTTTAAGGTCAAAGGAAAAAGGTTTTAAAAAGCTGACAGAAAAGAACATGGAATGAGTCAGCTAGACAAACAGACACATGAACAAACAGAACAGCATACAGACAGGTAGACAGACAAGACACGTCAACAGGCAAACCTGACAGACATTGAGAAAAAAGCATACTCGAGAATCAGAAGTTTTCACCAAAGCTGCAAACTGGTGAGAGGGTGAGAGGGGGAAATGTCGTACTTAACGACCAACATACAAGGAATAACAGAAAAGTTCCCCAAGTTTTGGCAGCAACAAACACAAGAGCAACAACACGGCCAGGAACAAGATGGCCAGACCACATCACAGATCTTTTTTGTTCACTCACTGCAGCAATGCATTTCCGAACAAGGATGGCACTCCCTGTGGTATTACTTACTTGCTTTACAGTTGCTATATATGGCAACGTTCTGGTGGCTCCTGCGACGGTACTGGAACCATTCGTATCGGTCATTGCCTTTCCAATGGATCATTCCAGTGGCGTGGAGAGGGGGGGTCTGCTGCATGGGTAACAGCTTGCCCTCCATACTTACTTACCTAGGCTTTGCGCTCTAAAGACTAGAGCGCAACTCCATAGTCGTATGACATGATGGGTGCCTACTACTACTTTACTTTATCCGTCCTCTTGTACTATCTAGGGCGTTGAGGGAGAAAGAGCTTTCTGTGTGAGGCAAGTTTGAAGGCCTGGGTAGGGTGGAATGTTGTGGGTCTTAAGTATTTTTTTTACACCCTCGATCCAGGTCTTCCTCTGTCTTCCCCTTGCCTGTAGTATTTAGGTATAGAAAAGTAATTTACTGGGGTGAAAGTCAATGAATGTGCAATGTCAAGTTAGTTATTTCATTCCAGCAACAACAGTGTCACATGGCAGAGCTATTGGCTCTCAGATAACCCGTCAGTTTTGCTGGCATAGAGCATACGCAATGATTACGCAGAACATCTTGCGCACACGTTCAATCCTGTTCCGCTTTTCGTAAGAGTAGGCCATCGTGTGCCGGTGGAAAGATGACAAGATTTACAAAATACATACGGGGACGGATGTAAAAAAAAGAAGAAGACATGAGTGCTTATTCCATTATCCTCGATATGAAAGAATAAATTAAAAAATATGAAAAAAATATAAAAAATAATATATTATTGATTGTTTACGACGCCTAGCAAATGAACAGTGGAAAATTTTGCATGTTTCATTGTTCAAACTACTCACAGAATCTGCTAAAGCCCTTAGTCCTGCCTGAGCAGCCAGATGCATGCAGCTGACCATTGACACACACACATCCCATATCTATGTCAGGTTTCTTCAATTGTAGAAAAATACACTTGCAATGCCCGACTCAACCAGCAATTAGGTTATGCAGTGGATAACCTAATAATGCGAAAACCTTCTATCAATTTGTAAAAAAGCGTGAACTTAAATGGTACGGGCATGTCACAAGATCAAAAGGACTCGCAAATCCAACACTGCAAGGCACTGTCCAAGGAGGAAGAAAAAGAGGCAGACCAAAGAAGAGATGGGAGGACATCAGCGAATGGACAGGCCTAGAACTCGAATTATGTTTGAGAAAGGTAGAACAGAGAGAGGAATGGAGGGAATTGGTTGTCAAGTCTTCAGGGGTGCCCCCACAGTCGCCAGACTAAGGAATAGACAGACAGACAGACAGACAGACAGACAGACAGACAGACAGACAGATAGATAGATAGATAGTATAGATAGATAGATAGATAGATAGATAGATAGATAGATAGATAGATAGATAGATAAACATCTGGTAAGTTTCCTTTTTCTTGCAGATTTGTAGGGCATGTGGAGAATTCAGCACGAAGCGACGTTACCATGAGAAGACTGAACTGAAAACTACTGAGATGAGAGCAGAGAGAGACAGAGACAGAGACAGAGACAGACAGAAAGACAGACAGACAGCTGGCGTATGGACAGAGAGATTACGGTAGAGTGTGTGGAAGGTGAAATCGCCTCTTCTCTCTAATTCCTCCATTTAGGGACTGCGTGTAGTCATCTGGACAGTGAGATTCCAACTTCATCCATCACTCTCTGGCTGTATGCATCCTCTGCAGTGATGCCAAACAGCTGCGAAGTCTGCACAAGTCTCTAGGGACGAAACCATTGCTTTTGGTTCTGTCACTTTCACTGTCACGTCCACTCTCTGGGGAACGAAACCATTGCTTTTTCTTCTGTCACTTTCTCTTCTCTCTTGGGAGACATCAGGCGGTGCTAAGCATAGATTATAACTGTCAGAATTGTATGATTTAGTTTAGTTTAGGTTGACACACTCCCTTTTTTTTTATTCCCTAGTTTGAAGTGGCTTGAAAAGACTTGGATGTAAAGAAAATCATAGACTTTACAAGCAATCATTTTTCTTTCAAGGTTTTTTTTTTCATTTGCATTTCAGTGCCCATCTCCCGTGAGGATGTTGGGGGCTTGTCAGTATAAAATGCACCCTACCTTTGGAAAATTTGTCATAGAAATTCCCTCTTTTCTATCCTTCTCTTTGTTTCAGCCTTGTTCATTTTCTTCCTGTCACCTCCTTCTTGTCTATTTTCTGCTTTCCTGGTCCAATATCGTGCTTTTTTCCGAAAGATTGAAATAATAAACCATCTATCTCCCATGCCGAAATCAGATGTTTTTGGCCTGCCTTTTCAAGCGCTTGTCGGCAGCACAACTCATGTTTCCTCATATGACAGACAACGATAGTTGCTGTCTGGCAGGTAAAGGTGTCCCATAACCAAGGTGGTCGTAGGGGAGGAGGCATCAGAAACCTCAGCTTCTCTAGGGGCCAGCATATTGAGGGCGGCGCCTATTCCTCTCCTCTCGCTGCTTTGCCTTCACTGACCCTTAAGAGGGCAGGTACCCATTTACAGCTGGGTGAACTGTGGGGGACTGTACTGAAGCCAAGGCCACAAACGGTCACCCATCCAACTGGTGACCACGCTCGACGCTGCTTAACTTGACTGGGGTAAAGCGAGTGCCTTGACCACCTGAGCTATTCCGCCCCCGTTGCTGTCTGGCATTCGACAAAGGAGAGTTTTAATCACTCGAGGACTTAAGGCGGTGTCTGAAATAGTAAGTGTGGGGTTGTGAACTAAAATATGTCCTTTGGGCCATCACTCATCAGGTGGTAGTAAAACAACAGGCAACATTTACGTAGGTAGGACAGATTAAAACACAGGGTGTTGCAAACTTCTCCCTTCTGGCAGTTAATGGCATCATTTGTAAACACCTGCCCTTGTTTTGCAACCTTTGACAGACATGTCTCCACTTTTTATTTCAACGTTCTTAACCGTTCTCTGGTCTGGATATGTTGTCTTCTTTTTCGTCATGCATGTTTGGGTGCTTGGGAAATGTTCCTTTTCCGTGTGCCTGTTATTTTCACCGCCTGTACTATTTGCATTGATTTTTCCAGAAAAATCTTCGGCTGCATCGGGATCCTTTTAATCTCCTGAAGAAAGTTTTGACTGAAATGACAACGCTTGTGGCTTATACATGGAGAGTTTGGTTGAAACAAAACTTTATCCGAGTTTTGTATACTTTGATCCTTCAAGTTCGTTTCTGTCAGATTTACGAGAACTGTTTGCTATATCTATAGCCTGAGCAAAAGTTTTGTTGTGTTGTGTGTTTGAAGATGGGCTCTAGCTCTGATACAGACAGCCTCAAAGCGTGGCTTGGGTTAATTGAAAAAGACTAGGTATGGAGGAGAAGGGCTAAGGTTTGCAGAAGATTGCCAGTCAGTGCTGCTTGAGGGTATACTGATGTATATAGTAGTATTCCTGTGTGTGTGTGTGTGTGTGTGTGTTGTGTGTGTGTGTGTGTGTGTGTGTGATGTGTGTGTGTGTGTGTGGTGTGTGTATGTGTGTGTGTGTTGTGTGTGTGTGTGTGTGTGTGTTTATGTGTGTATGTATATGTGTGTGAGTGTTATATATATATATATATATATTATATATATATATATATATATATATATTATATATTAATATGTGTGTGTGTGTTTGTGGTGTGTGTGTGTGTGTGTGTGGTTGTGTGGTGGTGTGTATGCGCGAGTGAGTGAGTGTGTGTGTGCACGCGCGCACGCGTTGGGCCTTGCTTAATAATCAGTATATCAGTCCAACAATCCTTCAGTTATGCTTACGTAGCCAGGACAGAAATATCACACAAGGACGGAAGTAGAAACACGGTAACAAAATCCAGAC